>PVIY010005753.1:0-16149 GCA_004026745.1 Myrmecophaga tridactyla
TAAGGTAAATCAGAACATAGGGTAGAAGATGACAGTGTATGTACTCTAGACCTTCACCAGCTATATGAGATCAAATGCAATGAGGTTTATTATGTCTAGAACCTAAATTTTCTGTAGCACACAACTGAAATCAACCTGTTTGGATAGCTCAGTTAAACAACCCAAATTCCTGGAGTCCAGAACTAGGACTCCTAATTCTTTATAGTTTAATGCAATATCAGGATACATCTCAGATTATGGTGGACTGGTAATTTAAAAAGTATTGATAGAGTCCCTTGAGAGTCCAAAGGGGGAATATATATATATATATGGAAGTATTAAACTTTCCCATTTGTGAAACTCCAGGTACCCTCTCAACCACTGGGGACTCTTAAGAAAATAGACCAAGCCCTTGATTTTTTTTTAAGACACATTTATTGATTGTCATGATCAGACTATTACATTTAGCAATCAACAGCATGGATGCAAAAAAAAGTCTACATTAAAACCCTTTGTTGGAATGCTTTACATTTTCCACAGATCAGAAACTAACATAACCTGTTATACAATTAGTCACAAATACAGTCCTTGTGTTTTTTTGTCCATACACATGAATATTGTCTAAAACATGTCTTCTTTGTAGCAGCTAGGCCCTGCCACCATTGTGCTTGCCTGAGTTCACAAATCTGTTGTTACCTGTAGCTTCCCTGTCACTTCTCTGGCTCTCCTCTCCTGCTAAGGTTTGTTTCCTAGAATTAAAACCTTCTGCCACTGCCTTAGCTACTGCTGCTGCTGGAACCACCACAGCCACCTTGGTTTCATGGTTTGGCAAAATATTGGCCTCTACCACCATAAGGGCCAGAGCTTCTATCTCCAAGATTTCCTCCCTTCATGGGTCCAAAATTTGAAGACTGATTTTTGTAACTGCCAAAATCATTGCAACTTCTGCTACCTCCAAAATTGATTCCATTATTACCAAATTCATTATAGCCATCCCCACTGCCACCATATCCACCACCACCTCGGCTGCCACCAAAGCCACCACAACCACTGAATTTTCCTCTATGACCAAAGTTGTCATTCCCACCAAAACCACCTCTACAACCACCACCAAAGTTTCCAGAACCACTTCAACCTCTTTGGCTGGATGAAGCATTGGGCATCTCTTGCTTAGACAGGCCTTTTCTTACTTCACAGTTGTGGCCATTCACAGTATGGTATTTCTGAATGACAATCGTATCCACAGATTCATGGTCGTTAAAGGTTACAAAAGCAAAGCCTCTCTTCTTGCCACTGCCTCAGTCAGTCATGATTTCAATCATTTCAATTTTCCCATACTGCTCAAAATAATCTCTTAGGTGATGCTTTTCAGTGTCTTCTTTCATGCCATCAACAAAGATCTTTTTCACAGTTAAGTGGGCATCTGTCTTTGAGTCTTGAGACAGCACTCTTTAGCTCCACAACTCTTCCATCCACTTTATGTGGCCTTGCATTCATGCTGCATCCACCTCCTCCACAGTGGCAAATGTGACAAACCCAAAGCCTTGGGAGCGTTTGGTATTTGGATCTCTCATTAGCACACGGTCCGTGAGTGTTCTCCATTGCTCAAAATGACTCCTCAGACTCTCACAGGTTATTTCAAATCTTAATCCTCTGATGAAGAGCTTCCGCAGCTATTCAAGCTCTTTAGGGGACTCTGACTTGGACACGATGGCAGTGGGAGGAAAGACTTCAACAATGCTTCCTCAGCGGCATCCACCAGCTGAAAGCTAAGCCCTTGATTTTACAGCATACCCTTATGAAACTTACATCTGCAGGGGAGAAGCTAAAATTACTCATAAGAGCTGCTTTCAGGAGGCCTCTTTGTTGCTCCTATGTGGCCTCCCTCTCTCTCTAAGCCCAACTGTATGGAACATGATATTTAGGGGTGAAAGTCTCCTCGACAACATGGGGTATGACTCCCAGGAATGAGTCTGGCTCTGGCACCATGGGATTGACAATGCCTTCCTGACCAAAAGGGGGAAAAGAAGTATAATAAAATAAGGCATCAGTGGCTAAGAGAGATTAAATAGAGTCAAGAGTCTATTCTGGAGGCTACTCTTATGCAAGCTTCAGTTAGATAGTGCTAATTGCCATGGTTTGCCAAACGCCAACCAACATCACTCCTGTTAACTCTTAAGATTATCTAGGGGTCTTTAGACAATGTCCATTCATAGAGCTCCAACTGAGACTATAAAAGTTTCCTGAACTAAGTTTGCTTTCCTGGAACCTATCATTTCTAGAGGGTTCCTACGCCAGATAAATCCTGAAACCTAGAGGGACCAGCCTCTCCAAGATTACCAACTAATTACATCCCTCTGTCCTTTAGAGTTGACACTCCTTCTCAAATGACAAATTCAGAATGAGCATTGCCTCAAGATCCCTATAAATTGGGAGAAGGATCAAAGGAGAAGGAGGGGTTGTAACAGAGAAAAGAATATTTAACAAATAAGTATGACTGCTGAATTATTATACTGTTATTTCTTCTAACCTCCAGTGTTTTGGAGCAGTTAGAAGGAAAAATCTGAAATAGTGGCATGGTAGCCCATAATAAACTCTGAAATCTGTTCTGTAACTACTTGTCAAAGTGTACTTGGAGAATTATTGCTTTTTCTTTCTTTGTTTTGTATATATGTTATATTTCACAATAAATAACATTTAAAAAGTAAAGGGGAGGGTGGGCCACAGTGGCTCAGCAGGCAAGAATGCTTGCATGCCATGCCAGAGGACCTGGGTTCGTTTCCCGGTGCCTGCCCATGTTAAAAAAAAAAAAAGTAAAGGGGAGGAAACGGTGTTTGCAGATTATGGGGTCATTTGTTTATTTTATTTCTCTAGTCCTTTGTTCTGAGGACTTGGTTATTTTTATGGTAACTTAATAAACAAGTAACCAGGAACACTGGATTGTGATTTCAGGTGAATAGACAGCAAAAGACTCTTTATAAGAGCTTACTTTACAAGCACCTTATTTTTATCCAACAGTGCTAATGCAGAGAACAAATTTTCTCTAATCAGATTTGCTTCTCCAGTTTCAGTTATCCAATTGTTACCACTATGATGGAAGTATAATAGCAAAACAATTACACAGCACATTCTAGTTTTAAAAATTATGCCACATATACTTGGTATCCACAACAGCTTCTTGTGGTAGGTAAGGTTGTTATTGCCCTTTTCATCTTACAGAAGAGAAAACATTGGCTCAAAAAGGATAGGTGACAAAGGTCATACAGTTAGAAAGCAAGGAATTATTGTAATGACTCCACCATGGGTTTTCCCAAGGAGCTGCTTCTAAAATATTTGGTTAACAGACTAGCATTCACCATCTACAGAAATTCCATCAAAGCTTCAAACAAAATCAGTTGCATTAGTCAAATTTCAGTTGCAGATCACAAAGCGACTCTATTTTAAGCAGAATTAGATGCCTACGTATTTGTAGGAAGAGCTTGAGAAGCAGGCTCTGGGCTGGGCCTCCAGGAATACTCTCATATTAATACTACAAAACAAGCCTGACAGGGGCCTGCTACCTTTGCCACTCAAAAAATTAGAGTATCATAACAACCTCAGTTATATTAAAATTTCAAAAATTGACTCTAAGAATATAAAATTGCCGAAGAACAACAAATTTGTAGCTTACTCTTCAAAAACTGCCACATCTCCACAGTAAAAAGTCAATAAAATACTTTGGGATCTTTGTATCAAAAGGTATTAAAAAAACATATCCTCTTGAAGGAAAAATGGATAAAAGGGGACAGTTTTTCTGGCCTGTTTTTAATCCAGTACTAAAGGATTTTGTAGCCTGCTGAGGCTAGAGAACAAAACTGACATAGTCTGGAAGACTCCCAATCTGAATAGAAAAGGGTATAGGAGAAAAATTTTTATTCATTATTGTGGAAGCCAAAAGGGTAGAAATGAACAGGTAATCTCTACTTTCTCTAGTCTTTTGAGGGTTCAGGTTCTTTGTATCTGTGCACATATGTTTAATTAGTTGAAAGACCACCAACATTCAAAGAGCTTACAGGGTTTTTTCACTTGGATTCACAGTCCTTTGCTTCCCCCATATTTGTGAGCATGTTTAATGACTCGGGTGACTGGTTAAGAATGTGAAGGCTGAGTTTGACAAATTGAGTTCCAAATCCCTAATGGGCCGATTCCTAATCTGGACACTAAGTAATAGTTGATGATAATAAAAATGATAGTTTTAACTGCTTGACAGTAAGGGGATGGGCCTGTGTACTGAACCAAAGAATATCAGATGAACTTCTTAATACCTGCTCCAACAGGGAATACAGCCTGTCATTTCTGATTCTCATAGCAAGTAAAAACCAGAAGCATAATAAATGCAAGTGTCTACAGTGTTCTCAGAAATCTGCAGCAGCAGTTTTGATGAAACCGAAAGACAGCCTTGTGTTAATTCTGTCTTATCACATTTGTCTGTCAGTATATACATAATTCTAATCATTCTGAAATGCTCTAGAGTGACTAGGACCAAGAAAAAATAATATAATGTCTGCATGGCAAAGTCATTTCTCAAAGTATATCTATTTCCCAACTTTATTATGAAGATTTTCAAACTTACAAAAAGTTAAAATACCGCAATGAACACCCATATATTTGTCATCTAAACTCAACAATTGTTACCATTTTGCTGCATTTGCTCTACTTATCTGCCCGTCCATTTACATGTATAATTTGAACAATTTGAAAAGAAGTTGCAGATATCATGATACTTCCTCTAAATACTTACATCTCTTGAGAAAAAAGGACATTTTTTGTATAATTTAATGTAGCTAATTTTAAGACTAATAGTAATCTGACAAGGGTGAGCAAACCATGGTCTGCAGACCAAATCTAGCCAGATGTCTGATTTTGTGAATGTTTTATCAGAATGTAGACATGCTTATTCATTTAAAAATTGCCTATGGCTGCTTTTGGCTACAACAGCAGAGTTGAGTGGTTGCAACCAACACCATAGTGCCTGAAAAACCTAATATTTACTATCTAGCCCTTTACAGAAAAAGTTTGCAGACCTCTGCTCTAAAAGAAAAAAAAAAGTTTGGGAGTGACTGCCAAATTTTCATGAACCAAAGGATTGAGCTGCTATTTCTGCACAATAAACATGAGAGTGTCTCAGGTTAGGAGGTGTTTCTTCCATTAGTGAGGCTGTGAATGACTTTAGGAGTGGTTGGGTGGCTGGGGTAGAGTGGTTAGGAGCAAGGAGTGGGAAGAGAACCAAAACTCACTGCATGCTTATTCTATGCAGGGTACTGTTCTAAATGCTTTATCCACCACTATATTCATGCAATGCTCACATGATGATATGGTCTATATTTTAAAACTTCAATTTCTGTGTGAGACCAAAGGAAGAGATGTTTATTTGGTGTAAAATTTATATTTTTGGTAGCACACATATCTAAGTTAACTTGTCTGGTTAGTTTATTTGAACACCATAATTGCATGAAATCTTTTTAAATATATTTTTCATTGACAAATCTTTACACACACACAATCTATACATGGCATTCGATCAAGGACTCACAATATCAACACATACTTGTGTATTCATCACCAATCACATGGAATCTTGAAAAGGGAGTAAGATCTTGTTGGTTTGTATAGGTTAACATGATCAACAGAGTAATTTGGGTAGAGAATAAAACAGTATTTGCAAAGTCCCCTTGGGTGACTGCAGAGCAAGGAGGAAATATTCAACTTCCCTGCCTGGGGAATTCCTGAAAATTCTTTCAAGGAGTGGGGACAATGAATTCAATAGGCTAAGCCATCAATCTTGTGGCTGAAATCCATGAAACTTATTAAAGGAGAAGATAACCCTACTTATAATTAAGCCTAAGAATCACCTCCAGAGAAACTCACTTGTGGCTCAGTTGTGGCCTAAGACAACTTAGCAGGTGAACTCACTGCCCTCCTCTCTCTGTGGGACATGGATTCTAGGGATGTAAATCTCCCTGGCAACATGTGGGACATGACATGTGACTCCCAGGGATGAGCTGGGACCTGGCATCATGGAATTGAAAAAGCCTTCTTGACCAAAAGGGGGAAGAGAGAAATGAGACAAAATGAAGTTTCAGTGGCTGAGAGATTTCAGAGTTGAGAAGTTATCCTGGAAGTTATTTTTAGCCATTATTGAGATATCCCTTTTTAGTTTATGGTGTAGTAGAGTGACTGGCAGGAAATACCTTGTTTTAGTCTGCCAAAGCTGCCAGCATACAACACACCAGAGCCATCCCCTTTTAATAAAAGGGGATTTACTTAGTTAAAACATATAGTTTTTCAGAGGAAAGGCAGCTAACTTTCAACTGAGGTTCTTTCTTACATGGGAAGGCACAGGGCACTCTCTGCTGGCCTTCTCTCCAGGCCTCTGGGTTCCAACAACTTTCCCCGGGGTGATTCCTTTCTGCATCTCCAAAGGCCTAGGCTGAGCTTGAGCTGCAAGTGCTGAGATGAGGTATGCTGAGCTGCTTGGGCTGTGCTACATTGAGCTCTCTCATTTAAGCTTCCAGCCAATTAAATCAAACATTATTCATTGCAGCAGACACATCTCCTAGCCGACTGCAGATGTAATCAGCAACAGAGGAGCTTCACCTGCCATTGGCTCATGTCCACAGCAACAAAACTAGGCACCTTCACCTGGCCAAGTTGATACCTGAACCTAACTACCACATACTTGAACTGTTGAGCTGTGTTCCAGCAGCCTTGATTCTTGAAGATGACTGTACAAAGATATAATGTTTACAACATGACTTGTGATTGTGAAAACCTTGTGTCTCATGCTCCTTTTATCCAGGGTATGGACAGATGAGTAAAAAATAGGGATAAAGAATAAATAAATAATGGGGGGGGCAAAGAGTAAAATAAATTGGGTAGATGGAAATACCAGTGGTCAATGAGAGGGAGAGGTAAGGGGTATGGTATATGTAAGTTTTTTTGTTTTTTTTTTCCTTTTTATTTCTTTTCTGGGGTGATGCAAATGTTCTAAAAAAGATCATGGTGATGAATACACAATTATATGGTGATATTGTGAGCCACTGATTGTACAGCATGTATGGAATGTATGTGTACGAAGATTTATCAATAAAAATATTTTTTTTAAAAAAAGAATCAAGGCTACTGAAATACAGTTCAACAGTTTCAGGTATTTCCCTCCAGTCACTCCGCTACACCATAAACTAAAAAGGGGCATCTATATAATGCATAATAACCTTCAGGATAACCTTGACACTGAAATCTCTCAGCCACTGAAAGTTTATTTTGTCTCATTTCTCTCTTCCCTCTTTTGGTCAAGTTTTTTTTTCAATCCTATGATGCTGGATCCCAGCTCATCCCGGGATTTCTGTTCCATGTTGCCAGGGAGATTTACATCCCTGGGAGTCATGTTCCAGGTAGAGAGGAGGGCAGTGAGCTCACCTGCTGAATTGGCTAAGAGAGGCCACGTTTGATCAACAAGAGGTTCTCTGAGAGTGACTCTTAGGCATAATTTTAAGTAGGCTTAGCCTCTCCCTTGCAGGAATAAGTTTCATAGGAGCGAACCCCAAGATCGAGGGCTTGGCCTATTGATTTGGTTGTCCCCATAGCCTTAATTCTTAAAGACAATTATATATAGCTTTTATGTGACCATGTGATTGTGAAAACCTTGTGGCTAATGCTCCCTTTAGCCATGGAATGGGCAGATGAGTGAAAAACTAAGGACAAAAATAAATAAACAGTGGAGGGTGGGGTGGGATAAAGGGTAAAAAAAAAATTGAGGGTGGATTGCAATACTAGTGATCAGTGGGAGGGAAGGTTATGGGCTGTATGGGCTTTTCTTTTTATTTCTTTTTCTGGAGTGATGCAAATGTCCTAAAAATGATCATAATGACAAATATACAATTATATGATGATATCGTGAGCCACTGATTGTATGCTTTGGATGAACTGTATGGTGCTTGAACGTATCTCAAAAATATTTTTTAAAAAGCAGAAGAGGTATAACAGAGAAAATAGGATTTAACAAACGAGTATGACTGCTAAATCACTATATTAATATTCCTTCTAGCTTCCAATGTATTGGAGCAGCTAGAAGGAAAAATTTGAAATGGTGGAATTTCTGGGATTTATTCTGTAACGACTGAAGTATGCTTTGAAAATTACTGCTCTTTTCTTTCTTTGCTTGGTATATATGTTGTTTTTACAACAAAAAAAAGTTAAAGTGATATCTTAAAATTCTACTCTAAAGCAAACGTCCATATTTTATGAAATTCAAATCTTCAATGTTCCATTACTTTTGTACTTTTCCCCACCATTCCTCTTATGTGTGCACTACTCTGGCCAAACAGTATTAGCCACTCTCTTTACTCTTCTCTTTACTGGAATGCATTCCCCTTTGATTTTGATTAATTCTTGAGTTACGGGGACTGGACTTCAAATTTCAGCCCTGAGAGCAGCCACCAAGATAGGGTTACTGTGAAACCCTCAGTAAGTTTAACTATTTTTCTTAATTTTTTGTCTCCAGTAAAATAAGGAGAATGCCTATAAGGTTATCGTAATCATTAATTAAGTTTTGTGCAAAGTGCATTAAAGTCTATACAAAAGGTAATTATTAATATTACCCTCCTTTAAGGCCCAATAGATAGGATCTTTAAGAACAGGGATCATGTTTGGATTATCTCTGAATACTCATAATGCCTAGAGTGATGTTTATATACCATAGGAACCTGTTAAAAATAGTCATTAAATTGAAAAGATGTGTTATACTATTTATTTATATCTGCTTCCAGACACTAGACTGTAAGGTCTCTGAGGGCATCCTATTCAACCAGGGCCTTATACAAGACCTGGTACATGGTACCATTTGCGGAATGATATTTATATATGGCAGTTAGAGTTATACTGTGTCCTTTTATAGGTTCTGTCTTTTCTGAAGACTATAGCTTCTTGAGGGTGGGATATAAGTCCTTACATATCAAGACTGATGATAATGGAAAAAAATATTTCAATCTGATTTTCTAATGGGAATAACAGACTGTAAAATTTCCAAATTGCATTTTCAATTGTAATGGAATTGTAATGGAAAGTACACTGAGTAGATGATTGTTTTTTAAATAATCAAATGATAACCATAAATTAAATATTCACATGGATCAGAAAAGCAAAATAAAGAGCAAAGGATTACAAGTAAGACTGGTATTTTAGTCTTTCCTCTATCAAATCGCAGTGTCAATTTCCCTAGGTCTATTTCTTCAACTTTAATAATTACTTAGTTCTAAAATTAGTAAAAACAAAACGAAAACATACCTTTGTATGATAACAGAACTAGATTACAGGAGAGCGAATATTATGCAGATTTACACAATGTTAAGTAATTTATACCTAAATGTTAAAGTAGTATGATAATTAAATTCTACTTTGTTTTGTTAATTTCTTTGCCCAGAGAAATGCCACACACGTTTCAATAAACTTTCACTGGGATATGATCTAAAGCACAGATCTGGGTTCTCTGTAAACTTGAGAATACATTACTTATCTCACAGGTGTGTTGTACTATTAAATAAGATAAGTAAATAGTATAGAATAGTTGCTGGCACATTAGTTCTGTTATTTTGGTTCCTCCGCCTACCGCCCTTCTCCATGGCAGGATGACAGCAGTGAAACCACACGTGAAATAGCTTACTTATTGTTCTAATTTCACTTTTGGTGGAGGAGGTGTACGGAAAGGTGACTTTTCAGCATCTAATATTCTGAACACCCATTACCATTTATAGCAAAGCCCAATATTCACAGCAAAAAGATTTTTTTTTAACTGGACCTATTTATCGCTGACTGCACAAAATAGGTTTGCAAGTTCACGCTAAAACAGACGCCAAAGATGTGTTTTAAGGAACCTGCGTGGGGCGCCAAACCAGGAAACTGGGCACGCTCATGGAAATGGTTACAGCTACTTCTTTCCGGAAAGACTGGTGGTAGAGGGCAGACCCACGAGCTCCACCACACGGTAGTCCTCCAAGAGTCGCCCCAAAAGTCGCAGCCTCGGCCAGCGGTGAAGTCAGCGGCACTGGGGCCGTGGTAGCAGCCGCAACCCCGCGGCCGCTTCTTCTTACTGCACTTCCTATCTCATCCTCCGTCGGTCCCCTCCAGCCCTCTCCCGGCTGGAAGCTCCTCGGTTCCTATGCCTGCAGCTGGAGCAACAGAGCAACAAGGCACGGAGAGGTTTAAGACTGGAAGCTGGAGAACTCATGCAGCTTCACTGTAGTAACTAGCGCTGAAAACCGTAGCCGCCAATATTCCTTCACTACTTGTTCAGCCCCTTCCACAGGCAATCAACTTCCGCTTCCGGTCCCGGCGACCCGGCTCTGCCGTGAAGACCTTTGCATTGTGGGAACTCTTTCCTTTCTCACTCCCCGGCCATCTTGGCGGCTGCTCTTAGTAAGTGAGGTCCGCTGGGCTGAAGGTTGGGCAGCACGGGGAACAACGTAGGTTACCGATGGGTGCACCGGATACTAAAATTCCTGTCCTGTCCTCTGTATTTTCTAGGTTGGGGGCCGTCCCGCACCTAAGGCAGGAAGATGGTGGCCGCAAAGAAGACGGTGAGTGAAGCGGGCTAGGGCCGGAGGCGTATTCACGTGGAGAGATACGGCCCAGCCCGGGCGGGCACATCTGGGCACATTGGGGGAGACAGCATGCCCACTGGTATTTGGAGGGTCCCAAAAGGAACCCAAGAGATCTTCTCAGTAACTTGGGATCCTCACGTCGGAGGTTTTATTAAGGGACTCAGCCTTCCGGAAAGCTGGACCCTAGTTTTGAGGTGGTTGCGAATAAATACTTCAAGTCCGTGTTAAATGTTTGCTTTGTAGAAAAAGTCGCTGGAGTCGATCAACTCTAGGCTCCAACTCGTTATGAAAAGTGGAAAGTACGTGCTGGGATACAAGCAGACTTTGAAGATGATCAGGCAAGGCAAGGCGAAACTAGTTATCCTCGCCAATAACTGCCCAGCGTTGAGGTAATCGAAGAAACCTCTCATTTTGTGTGTTGCCCACCGCGAATTCATCGTGAGCTAATATTCAGGAGCATAAACCTGTAATTTGAGTATTATGAAATCAATTATATGTGAAACTTGTTTTCCAAGTCAACGCTTGCAAAACAATTATTACATTTGCTATTAGAGTGTTTGGGTAAATCTTCCCTCCCCTTTTATCCATATGCTTTATCTGAATTTGTCCTTGGGAGAAATATGTGACATAAGGGGTAAAAACCAAACAGATCGCCAAAATGAGGAAAGCTCAGAACTTGAACATAATTTGTCTTTCCGTGTATTTTGTGCTCTGTTTTATTTATTTTTTGGTGTTTCTTTTTGCTTTGCAGTGCTTTAAAAATTCTTCATTATTAAATCTTTTAGTGTAGAATCATTTAGTACAGCCCACTATATCAGAGCACCCAGGCTTTTCTTGACTTGTTTTGAAATTGAACCTAGTGTGTATTGTAAATACGCTAAAGAAACTGGGAACTTGCAGAAATTTAAAAGCCATGCAGGCACTTCCCTACCGTTGTTGATTTTCTATGACAGTGCATAACCTGCTCTCACAACGTTTTGTATAGGGTATCTGTATTTAATTGGCAAAGCTTAGGGTTCCGTCCATTCTGTCCCAAGGTTTGGTCAAGCCCTCTTTACATTTGCTTTCTATAATAGTATCTCTCAAAACAGAATGTGCTTACAAATCATATGGGTGATCTTGTGAAAATCGGATTTTAAATGCAGATTCTGATTCAGTGGGTCTGGAAAGGAGCCTGAGATGAAATTTTAACAAGCCCCTTGTAATAATGCTGTTGGCCTGCAGAAAACCCCTTTCAATTTCCTAAACCCATAAGTAACTATTCATTTAGTGGACAACCTCTGATTAATTTAAGATGCAGATTAATAGCATGTGATATTAGTTGTCCAATGTTGACTTTGGGTAAGCAATCATGACTCCCCATCTAGGATTCATTGCAACAAAGGGTGAGAGAAATAGCTTGTCTTTTAAATGTAATTTGGATTTGAATTCTGGATCTTCTCTGTACTATTCTGGAGCTCAGAATTATGGGGGGCGGTGTGTGTTTGCATAATTACCTGAGTTAGAGGTTGTCATGGAAATGATATAAAATGGCACATATTATATGCTAAAAAAAATGGCTTCCTTTTATTTGCACCCTATTCTCTTTTGCCATAAGCATAGGTGCTATTTTAAACATGATAGGTGTTCAGTAAGTATTCAGTGGTTGGCAAGAAACTTTGAAAACCCTGTATTGTGTAAGAAATCCTACGAAAGCTGACTTGTGTTGGTTAATGGATATGATAATGTTTCTAAGAGTAACTGGTGGTTTGGTTACTGTGTAAAAGCCTTGCCAACATTAAAACTAATGAGAAATAGTAACATTTAGTTGGTCAGTCACTTGGCATGGCACTTATTTGTCTGTGTTTGATTCCCACAGGAAATCCGAAATTGAGTACTATGCCATGTTGGCCAAAACTGGTGTCCATCACTATAGCGGCAATAATATTGAATTGGGCACAGCGTGTGGAAAATACTACAGAGTATGCACACTCGCTATCATTGATCCAGGTATGCTTTTAAATCACAAAATCATTTTATTTTTTTTCTTTTAATATAATGCACAAGTGTTCCTTAGTTCCTAAAGTTGGAAAGGAATAAGAATTTATATAGGAAGAGGTAGTCTGTAGTTTTATTTTGCAGGGAATTGATATTGAATACATCAGTGCATTATAATTGAGTTTGATTTAATTTTTTTTTTTAACTTTAAAATCATGAATTTTATCTGACGCATCTAAGACAATGACCATGGATTTAATAATTTTTTTGGAAAGGAAAAGTGGATTTGATTTAGCCATCTCTAAACTTTCCCTAAAGAAAAGGAGGAAACAGATTGTGGGCTGTGAAAATTTTTAAGAATTTCAGTGCTGTTAATAGAAAGTATACCTGAAGACAGGGAACTTGGTATGGAAATACAGGATTATAAAGTGGAGAAATAATGAGATGAAATAAGAGGAAAGTTATCTTTGCTGACTGCCTGAGAACAGGTAAAATTAAGTTGAAAGAAAGTACCTACAAATATACATCATCTTCTGTTTTGAACTTAGGAATTTTTAGTTACTTCATAATATGCTGCGAATATTCTCGCTGTCCTGGTTTTGTGATAATCAGGGCAGGCTAAGCATTCGCTATATTAGGACCATGCATGTGTCCCCAGACCGAGGTTTTCCCCTAGGTCTGGTTTTTAAAATGCTGGTGATAAGCCTAGCTGATTTATTATATGATCATCCTGTATGGGAAATGGCTATAAGTTGGGGTATCTTTGGCAATCTTAAGAGATATGGCAACTGCAAATACTTTTTGAAAATAATCGGTACTAACTTTGCAGAGCTATGTCTAAAGGCATACCTAAAGAAGGGAATATTTGTGATTGCCAGTTGCCATTAAATGATCTGTAAATGTGTTTTATTTTATTTTCTAGGTGATTCTGATATCATTAGAAGCATGCCAGAACAGACTGGTGAAAAGTAAATTATATAAAAATTTTCTTTAATAAAACCGGTCAGAGCTTGTTTTAAAAACATTGTATCCATTTCAGTTATTTTCCTTTATATCTTTTTAAATTCTTTTTCCTGAAGGTAAGTGTTAAGAGGGTGAGGCAACTAAAGGTGGCCACAACTTTGGGGTTAAGAGAGATACCCTCATTTTCAGTTTTCTTTTCTTGTAAAGGGAGTGCATGGAGTTCCTTTCCAGTACTAGGTTTTTAATAGATTTAATTTTCATAGTTTCTGTCTTGAGACATTGTTAACATCTTTATATCTGAATATGCTTATGAGGCAAAAAGGTTAAATAATAACCAAAGTTGCAATTTGTAGTCCATTTAAAATCTACCAAATCTGAGTAGCAAAGAGGAATAAATGAAATATGTTCCCCCCACCCCCAGAATGCTGTCATAGACTAAGAAAAGCTCTAATGACCATTAATGAAGAAGGAACTTTGCTGTGGGTAGGCAGTGGTAGGGATAATTGAACTGTACTTGGACAACTTCAGAACAATCCCAGGTACTCGATAAATGTTAAATCCAAGATTGCTTGAAGTGTGTTTTATATAATTTTAGTCCTAAAAGATATGCTTATGAAGTGTGTTGTGTGTTCAGAAGAATTAATTTTGGGGAAAACACTGACTTAGCTACATTTGTGATTTCCTTGATTTGCATTCTTGAAAAGTATATGTGTGTGCATGTTGGCATGCTGGTAGGATATGCCCTGTCCAATCTTCTGGGCTTTGAGGGAGCTATAGAAATGACAAAATAACTAGAAGTTTAGAATGTCTCCCAGTCTCCATCTCTCTTTTGTAAGCAGCTCTTGGTAGATAAAGTGAAACATAGGAAACGAGTGTGCTTTCTATATACTATCCAGAAAGGTGCACAGTGACTGTAGAGCAAATTTTCTGGCAGAAGCCTGGGACATGGAGTCAGAGGCTTAGTCTACCTCTTAATAGCTATGTAACAACCATGGGTGAGTCAAAGGGCCAGTTTGACAGGTGAAGAACTTGGTTTCTTTCATGCTAACATCATATAATTTTAATTTGTACCTAAAGTTAATCTGAGGTTGTCATGTATGTAATTTGGAGAGACTGACTGTTCTCAAGTAGGGTTTTCTTGCTGGTTCAGTTACTTAATATTTCTTCGTCCTTTCGACATGGTGATCAGCCCATTGTTTGTTATGGAGGGCTGTGGCATACTGCAAGGTATTTCTCCTGGTTTCCCTTCCATGTCATTGTAATCACACCCTCAAATGCTGTCTGCATATACGAGTTGGCATGGCCTAGTTGAGAGCCATTGATGTTATATGGAAATTTTTTAAATGTCTTAAGGTGTTCATGTTTACATGTCCAGAGATTGGTATGCTCGAAGTAGTTTAAAATCTTTTATCTTGGAAAAGAATTGCTTGATCAAACTACTGATTTCTAATGCCATCAGCTCTGTAAAATGTTTCCATCTCTTAATTAAGGAATTTCATTTATTGTCCACTGACTTGATCAATTTCCTATCCTTCCCCCCACAAATTGACCTTTCACACTATTTAGGTTATTTTGGATTATTTTTCCCTCCAAGTTGACTAGTTCCAATTTAACTTCTTAAATTGAAGAAAACAACATTGTAGCTGCACTGTACTATTACTTAAAATTTTTCTGTAACGTCTGTTTCGACTGCAGGTGTTTTGGTATGGTTTTTTTTTAATTTTTAATTTTTTTAGAAAATAATTTGAATTCTAGAGCCTCTTAGGTAGTGATAATATGCTATATAAAATTATCCTTTTTCCTCGTGTACTTTTTGTGCCTCAGTTTTTTTTCCCACAAATCACCCAGTATTTTATTGAACAGTTTTTGAAGTTATGTGAAAAGAAATCTTTAACATTTAATTACATTTCAGTGGTAAAGCTAGTTTTTAACTTGTGACTGAGAATCTGTATATGACAAAACATAGACCTGTATCTGAACTGTATAAAGTGTTTTTAAAAATATACAAATAAATATATATTTTAAACAAATATGATTGATAATAGTTTAAGTTTCTATTACGCACTTGTAGAAAGGAATTATAATTTATCCAGAAAAGACATTTGGGCTTTCAATAACAGGTAATTTAGATAAGTAAAACAGTTCATAAAAATTCTTTGTGTATAAATTTAATCACATTGTCTTCCACCCCAAAAGACTTATTTAATAGACTCTGAGAGACAAACTCCATGATGTTATAATTTGCATTTCATACTTTTTTTTTTTTTTACACCCTAGGCATTCCTAGATTATACCATCTCAATCGTTAACATCTATCTTTCTTTCTGATTTCATTTATGTCCCCAGCCCTCCTCCCTCTATCATTCTCACATGCAGCTTCATTCAGTGTTTTGACATAATTGTATTACAGTTAGCTAGTATTGTGCTGTCCATTTCTGAGTTTTTGTATCCAGTCCTGTTGCACAGTCCGTATCTCTTCAGCTCCAATTACCCAATATCTTACCCTATTTCTATCTCTTGATGGTCTCTGTTACCAATGAAATATTCCAAGTTTATTCACTAATGTCAGTTCATATCAGTGAGACCATACAGT
>PVIY010005753.1:16249-92429 GCA_004026745.1 Myrmecophaga tridactyla
AGGTCCATCCATGTTGTTACATACTTCATAAGTTTATTCTGTCTTAAAGCTGCATAATATTCCATCGTATGTATATACCACAGTTTGTTTAGCCACTCGTCTGTTGATGGACATTTTGGCTGTTTCCATCTCTTTGCAATTGTAAATAATGCTGCTATAAACATTGGTGTGCAAATGTCCGTTTGTGTCTTTGCCCTTATGTCCTCTGAGTAGAGTATGTTCTTGATATATTAATATTGACCTTTTATTTTAGTAAAAACAAAGGTTAATGGTTTATGTCTTCTACTCTATAATGTTTTCAAAGTAAAACTTCCAGTTAAGATATTATCTTAATGTGAAAAGCAAGATTTAAAAATTTTGTCAGTCTTAAGGATTTCATTATTGGAATTAATTTACAGTAAAATAAAAACTTTGTGACACTGAGCTAACAGTCTCTCAATAAATGTAAGTTAAGAGCATATTTAACAATGTAGAGATATGGGAACATCCAGATATTAATATAATTAAAATGTAGATGACAGTTTCCTTTATGGATAAGATAATCTGAGCCCTAATTTCCTTCTGATTTTTTAAAAATGTTTCACCACCATAGGTTGAAAAGCACCAAACCAAGGCCCAGCAGAATCATGAGCACTCATCTGTTAGATACAGAGAGGACTGTCTATATAAAATAATGCAGAAAGTCAAACCTTGACTTCTACATGATGGGTAAAAGTTTCAGAAATGAACTTCTCAGTTTTAAAATAACAAACTACCATTAATGTTTTGTGCTTTCCTTTGCTACTTCAAATGAATATTACTCATAAAATAAAAAGCAGTAATTTCATAAACATTAAAGCCTATCATAAAACTTCCTTAGTCTCTACTAAAAGTCAGTAAACTAAAAAAAAGGGTCAAGGAACCAATTATTTTCTCCCTATTCTTCAAAGCCAAATGGTCAGTTTAAATTGATTTCAAGTTTAGCTGTAATGGTAGCTAAACATGTTTGTTAAAGAAAAAAAACACTTGAAAGTTTTAATACTTTTGGAGAATTATAGGAATATGAGTTTTAAGACGTTAAAAAATGCATGCTGTTTAAAGCCATGTAAATATAATTAATGAGCAGAAAAATAATGAGATTTTTGCTATACAGGCAAACAGTTGTGTTTCAGATTGGGATTGCTTTTTAAATTTATTTCCCTTTAAAGAGAAACTAGGAAGAAGAGAATCCTGTGAAACTAATCGCCCATCCCAGATGCTTTCAAGTGATTCCTTTTTGTACAGAAACTTCTAAGCAATCACACTATTGCCATATGATGTACTTTTGGCAGGATGGGTGGGTTTCTTCACTCCTTTCTGTTGGCAAACCAGCAACATTAGGTAGAGGAGATCTCAGGGGAAGAACAAAGTCATGAATGGAAAGACATCTCTGAAGGCAGTTGTGTCTGTGTACTTTTCTTCTCATTGCCGAATCACCCGGTCTCAGAACTGCCAGCTGTGTTCTCCAAAAAGATTAATGCATTAGAAGTTACTGGTATGCTGTGCGATAGTCAGAGCTTCCCTTCCAAGGTGGCATTTTAAAATATTCATTACTGATTCTAGTGCAAGTAAGGGTAGCTCTAATATGCAGGGGGGTGCAGGAAATTCCAGCCAATTGGCCTTACTCCATTCCTATACTGAAGTACCTATTAGCCCCAGAGATTGAATAAAGTCCCATAGGAAAGGCTGGTTGTTGAGTGTTTTAATAATTGCAGTCAGTATGGTATGGTGGCAGAAGCAAAAGGCATCTAGAGAAGAAACCAAACAATGCTAGTCATGAATGCAGTTAGTTGGATTTGACCATCTTAAGCATACTTGTTCGTGGAAAACCAGTCTGTTTTCAAATTGGTCTCCAACAATGCCAGTTACATCTTAGGCTTGCTGATCTTTCATGGCACCTCTCCCCTTTGGCAGAGTTTATCCCTAACTTGTTCTGAGGGCAAGCGCGCCAGTCTAGATCAGGTGTTCCTGTGTTACCAGAGAATCTTTTAAGTGGAATTAATTGTCTCTCTATATAAACTAATATCCTTTAGGGCAGGGACTGGCATTCAGCTTTGTTGCTTACCTGACTGGCACATAAAAGTTCAAAAGCCAGAGTGTGAATAATGACTGTAGGGCTTAAATATTTCTGTAATTGATATGCTTGTGGCTTTCTGGTCCAGAAATCTTTGTCTTCCTGGTAAGTCTTGAATATGTTGTGCATTTTCCATGATTTAATTTAATTTACTACCTTCTATCTGTTGGCTTCAAAAGATAACTTAGAAATGGGGATCTGCCAGAGTATTTACCTCAGATAAGGTAAGAAAAGAATTGATTCTATCCTTTCATGCAAAAAAATCTCTTGAATGTACACATTTAAAACACCGTCTTTGTGTCAGATACTCTTTGCTCGCTGAGGAGTTAAAAAATAATTGAGAATTCAAAATGTTATAGAACCTTTACTAAGCAGTGTACATGTTAACCCATTTAATCCAGTGAGTAGTACTTCAACTCCACTTTCAAGGCATGGAAAATTGAATAACTTGTGCAAGGTCACTTAATAATAAATGAAACTGGAATGCAAAACCCTTATACCAGAGATGTATAGGCAGCAAAAACAAGGAAATGGAGAAATATTTCAAATTTTAGGCAATCCTTAAATGAAGCATATTGAATCAAGCTATAAAGTTTGATAGATTGGTTAGAGACTTGTTCCTTCAAGTGTTTCTTCACTGCAACGGAGAAAACAAAAACCCTGTATGATTATGTTTGTTACAAAAGAGGGGGAACATTCATTTCAGCCACAAGAGGGCGCCTAGACACAAGGCCAGCTTTAGTGCTTAATTTGCTAATGAAAATGTATTAACAGGGTCAGATGGAAGACAACATTTAACTATAAACTCAAGATTAATAAATCCTTTGAATCACAACTTTTTTATTATAAAATGAGGCTGAATTTTAGCTTTTGTTATATAGGTGCTACAAGAATGGTTATTTTACTATATAGGTCTTTTTAAATTTGCTTTACTGGCAGTTTTTATTTTAAAGGAATCTCGATTAGACTTTTAAAGCATCTCCAATGACTTCCAGGGATGAGTCTGGCCCTAGCACCATGGGCTCAACAATTCCATACTGACCAAAGGGGGGAAAGAAGCATAACAAAGTATCAGTGGCTGAGAGAGTTCAAATAGAGCCAAGAGGCTACTCTGGAGGTCGTTCTTCTGCAAGCTTTAGTTAGACATTGCTACCTGTCATAACTTGTCATACCCCAACTAGGGACATTCCAGCCAATCCTAAGGAACACCTAGGGCAATATATATGCTTCTACGAAGGTTCCATGAACTAGGGTAACTTTCCAAGAACCTACAGACGCCATACAGATTTGTGGACCAGATAAGTCCTGAATCCTAGAGGCCCCAGCCTCTCTAGAATATCAGCTGGTTCCATCTCCCTACCTCATTGACAGACCCTTCCAACACGAAAAAGTTAGCATGGCCATAGTACAAATGCCCCTAAAGAATGGGATAGAGAGATCAAAGGTGATGGTGGGGTTATACAGAGAAGGTAGGGTTTAACAAATGAATATGATTGCTGAGTCACTAAATTGAAATTTCTTTTGATCTCCAGTATCTTAGAGCAGCTAGAAGCAAAAACATTTATTCTATATTCTAGAACAGCTAGAAGGAAAAATCTGAGAGGATGGTATGGTAGCCCATGACAGACTCTGGGATCTGTCCTGTAACTGCTTGTTGAAGAGTGTTTTGAAAACTATTGCTTTTTTCTTTCTTTGCTTTTATATGTTATATTATACAACAAACAATTTAAAAACAAAAAACTGCAGGCCAGGAAGCCACCCCAGGAATTTGCCAGCAGATTTCACCTCCACTAAGTGTTCTTGAGTTCCTTCCAGAATCTTAAGGTTGGGGGCCCTGTAAGCCAGGTACCAAGATGGTTTTCTCAAGAGGACTTTGTAAGCATTAGTTTCAGAAAGTCAGCCATAGTTCCTTAAAACTGGCTTAGTTCCTTAAAAGCCTTTGTTGTGAAGCTGGTGTTTCCAGTTATGCCCTGTAAACAAGGAGGACAGATTAGTACTGAACTTAATGCAATTATGTTGCCATGAAGATAAACTTGAGAGTTCTGAATTCTGGAAGGATCAGGGAGGGAGGAGGAGATAAATGTTTAATTTTGGTTCACAAAAGCATGGTTTACTAAATTGCTATTTACTAAAAGTTATAATAGATACCTTAAGGTAAAACAAAAGAGTTTCTTATGGCCAGAAAATAAAATATTAAAGCATCAGCAATATTTCAAACAAAATCCGTAAATACCCTCGTTCAGGTCATCCAGTCCCATGTGATTGGTTCTTGTTCCACTTGATCTTGTGTTACCAATCTCATGAACCCATCAACTTTTCCACTAGAGTTACAGAGATTTTGACTTGGTTCAGTGGTATGGTCTCAAAGTTATTTAAACACTAGCATCCTTTCCATGTGTCTTTAAGACAGTCTTTTATCTTGAAGACTAACACTCTAGCCTGTAACTGATTGTAAGCACCTTTAGGGAAGTATCAGAACAAAACAAAAACTGGATGATAAAAGATTAAAGTGGCCATGGTTGTTGCTAGATAATAGATCATTGAGAATCTGGTGCATGTTCATAATAGAACAATGTAACTGACAAGGAAATTTGGTTATTTCTGTGGCATGTAACATTTCTAGGAAAGGTTAAGTGTCTCTTTTAATTTGATACTTTCCATGCAATTGATATTAATAATATGAACCTATTTAATAATAAACCTAATTATTTTTAGCACCTCTCTTTTTACAAGGTGAAAGAACAGATCCTTTGTGATTTTCTAGGGTCCCTTTTGGGAAAATTCCAAAGATAGTTTGATACCTTTGGCAAAATGTCAAAGTTGTCAGGTGGTTTGGACACTGGTTAAATAGGATCATGGACCACTGTGAAACTATATTTGGCTCTCCATTTAAGCAAAGTGATGAAGATTTTAAAAGTAAATATAGAGAGATAATGATTGAAAAAAAAACCTTAGTTCTAAAAGTGAGAAGACCTCTATATCACAGCTTTCATACTTGGAAAGAATCAGATGATTTTTCAGATGAAATTGAGGCCTAAGATACGCTCTTCTCGCACTACCATGTTACTGGAAAGGCCATTCTGATGAAGTTGTGTGTCTTAAGATATTAAAACAGTTGGAAACTTATTCAAGGTGTTTTATGTTTTGGACCTACCTAGTGGCTTCCATGGGAAGGATGTCATTTTGGGTATCTTCATTTCTTATTGAAGTTGCAAGCTATAATGCTTCTCACTCATAGTGCCTTTCTGAGCTCACTGTGCCATTCATGTATAAATATATTCTTCAAATTTGTTTTTTATTTAAGAAAACACTTTGAATGACAGTTAAAGTCCCCCTTGACCTTGACCCTGTCCCTATTCCCATTTATTTTCCCAGGACAACCAGTAATTTGCCATATACCCTTCTAGAGCATTTCTTATATTTAAATATTCATATTTTTGCATGTCTGAACAACTTCTAGTAATGTTTGCTTTAAATTATATAGAAATGGTGTCATGCTGAACATACTCTGTCATTGGCTTTTAAATTTATCTTTGTTTTTGCATTCTCCCATGTGTAGATTCAGTGCATTTCTTTTAAATGTATTTCTATGATATGGGCACCACAATTTACCAGTTCCCTTTCTGATGAAGTTTAAGTTGTTTCTAGTTGCTTTTACAAACTGTATTGGTTTCCTTGTATGTGTGTGCTAAAGTCCTTTAATTAAATACCTGTAAGTGCAGTGCTAGAATTACAGGGTTGTATGCATTTTCACTTTTACTAGATACTGACAGACTGTTTTCCAAAGAGACTACCTATTTACATTAGCAGTGTACAGAGCCCCATATTCCACATCCTTACAATTATATTAGTATAGTCAAACATACTAATTTTTGTCAAGCTGATGGGTGAAAAATGGGATTGTTCAAACCTGCATTTTCCTGATTACCAGTGAAAATGAGCATTTTTTCATGTGTATTGGCTATGTCCCATGTCTACATATCTTGCATTTAAAGTTAAGCTAAGAATTTTACACAGACTGCCATCCTCTGAAGTAGTTGATTTTAATGTATAAAAAATTTCAACTTGTTATACAAGTACATATGTCCTGTGGTTTTAGGCATACATCCATATACATATATCAAGGTAAAATCTAATACAAAAAATAGCTTTATCTATAGCCAGTGTTCTACAGAAGTAAAACTGTGCAAACTTTTATTTTGTAGTCAAACAAAATCGCAACACTAAGGCAGGAAGGGGCAGAAGCAAAACATCCACAGTATGTTACAAAATACCTTGCGTAGCTTATTCTCACTTGAACTCACAGAATTCTGACAGAATTTTTTTCCCTAAATATGTTTATACAAGTTGGTGTCTGCCTTTTGTCTTTGTTCTGTCCTGAACTTTTTCAGAACGTGTATTTTACATCACAACATTACAGACCAAGGATAGTCTGAAATTTGGGGCTGTGATTGTAATTTCTTGATATGATGATGTGCAAATATGGAGAGCATTTCTAAACTTCATCTGTATCTCAGGCGATTTTCCAGAGCTTCCATTCTCTGTGTCATTTCTTCTAGTGAATCTCAAATTAAGGAAGAGGAATCAGAATTGCCTATTTTTATTTCCTTCAAATGCAATTTATCTACATAAAAATTTGCCCTGAAAAATAAAAGGCTTTGCTTTCTTCCATTTCTATCAAGCATATAAAACCCTGACTTATAAGTTTACTAATAAGTAAAACATACTAATTTTTGCCAAGCTGATGGGTAGAAATGGTATTGTTTAAACCTGCATTTTCATTAAATATCTGCCGTATCAAGACTTATAATACATTTCAGGTTAAGTATTCTTTTTTAACACTGAAGCCAGGTAACTCAATTTGAACTCTTTTTTTTTTTTAATTTTTAAGTTCCAAAGCACACCATTGACCCCTGTTGCTTTTAAATTTGTTTGCCATAGTACACCTTAGGAAGCTAGAAATGAAAAGGTTGGGAATGTGATGATGAGAACGGAAGGGTTAGGCCTTAAAAAGTAAGATACTATGAAGTCTGAAGTCACCCATGACGACAGATTAGGCCATGGGGAACGCAGCCTTTAGGAATTCTAACCTACGTGCTTTTCTGTGTTCCTCAGTCTCTTGTACTTGACACCTTTTGTCAAGCAGAATCTTCAGAGGTGGAGGTGGCAAAAGGGAAAAGAAAAGGGCATTGGAATAAGCATTTGTCTTCTTTGTAAGTGCTTTAATACCCTCCACCTGTTCCTTTGATGGCAGAAATAGAGCCCAGATTTATCATCAATATTAACCACTGTCAGAAATACTTTATTTTACTTAGGGGAGCATATTTCCAGCTTTTAGGAAGGGATCTACTATATGCTATTGTTACTATGTAAACCCATTGGCACAGAAGTGATTCAGAATTAAACCATTTCCCTGTAGACTCATGTACATTGAGATATCAGCCAGCTTTAGTAAGCTTACTGTAATTTTAAGTTCAGAGCAGTTGGCTGGGTGTTCAGTGTGTAAAAGCATTGAATCCTTATTTCTCGGTTATGCCAAAGCATTCCTTTTATTTGTAATATTGTTTTAATGAATCATTGAATCCTGCTGTTCCCTCGGTAAAATGTTTCATGTTTTAGAGTGCTGATATAAAAGATTTGTGCTGCCAAGATAAATAGTCCTCCAGAAACTACACACCAAATCCAAATGTGACTGCAGTGCTAAAGGAAAGGCTCGGAGTTTAGATTGAGTTTAAAACTCCTTCATGCTACAGCACTGTCTGCCTATATGTACTGTACCTGTCATGCACTTCAGCCCTGGTGTACATATCCTTCCAGCAGAGAGTTAAATACGTTTTTTTTACCCTTTCTACTTTGCCTCCTTACTGGCAGACCAGCCTTACTGCTAAACTCCCCTAGAACAGCAGGTGACAACTAAGTGACCCTTGCTTTTAAGCTGTGCGCTTCACTCAAATACCTTATTTGGGCTACTTTAAAAAATTTTTTATTCTTGGCTTTATGGAAGTGACTTCAGATATTTGTGAAATTTTAATACTGTTCTTTACATTCCACATAGAAGCGTAACAGAAAAGGATATAGCGCTTTGTTAATTTTCTTACTTCTTCATTTGCAAGGTTCTGGAACATTATAAGGTTTTCACATTTGCATTGTTCGTGTTTTTCTTCTAAAGGGCTTCCTGAGAAAACAGATGGAAAGTGTTCACCTTTATAATCCACCAGAATTCTAGACACATAATAATAGGACTGAATCAGCATATGGAGGAAACCACAATGAAAGACATGTTCAACTTTTTCCATGCAACCAGAAGCAGAAGTAAATACCAGGAAAGGGTTGTACATGCTTCCAATACTGGAAGTGGCCTTTATTGAGTGTTAGTGGGGAGACTACTTGGGTTTCTTTTAGTTTATTTTTTAGTTCTCACTTTACTTACTTTTCTCCCTTTCCTTCTTTAAACTAAGTTTACTGGCAAACTGAAAGGCTGGTGTCAGTTTACCTTATAGTGATATTTTACCTAGAATTACCTGACAGTTTTGTCGAATGGTAAAGTTTTTGTGTAGATTGTGAAAGGGCATCTTCAAACAGATATCTGTGTTGCACTGCAAAATTAGAACAGGAAAGTAGGTCTCTGATATTTATGGTGACTGGCTCAGATTCTGTAAAGAGAAAGAAAACTGAAATCAAACCTGCCTAACATGCTTGTGGTTATAAAACAGCCATCAGCAGAGGGAGGTGCTCAGTATTCCTAGCTCTTGGTATATAGCTTGACTTTGGGAAAGACTCAGCAGAGGTACTAGTTACCAAAAACAACTTAAGGTATAGAGAAAATGTTTCCTATCTGATTGAGGGAATAAAGCCACAGTGAAGGGTACATGGGTGGTTCAGTGGTAGAATGCTCGCCTGCCATGCGGGATACCCAGGTTCGATTCCTGGCCCATCCATTTAAAAAAAGGCCATAGTTAATATAAATCAACAAAAAGTACATCACATAAATCTCTTCTTTACAAACCTTGTCTGAAGGGAATCCACAGTAGAAGCATCTACTGAAGGTTTTGGAAACACTGCTTTTAAAAATTTACCTGTTGGCTGCTGGACCATCTTTGGCAATTCCCCTGCTGGGGAGTCCTGGCTTCCATCAGAATCTTCCAGAGCTGCGAGGAAAAAGATGGCCCAAAAGAATGACAATTGTCCATATACACTTACCATTTAGAAGCTGGTCCCAGATCAACTTCTCACCTACCTGCCATAACTCAAGCTATTTCAGTTTTAAGTTTGGCAACACCAAAGACTCAAATAAGCGATCAGTTACCACAATAATCCAAGACTGCTCTGTGGCAGTTCTCTCAAGCAAGAGAAGTCTGGATCCCTAAAGTGAGTATTCTTACTTGAGAATGCCCCCAGAAATGTCCTGTCTAAAGGGTAGACATAAAAAAGTTGTCCAAGGATCAAGCTGCAGTAGCAGCAGCTCTTCTTCAGGCATTTCTCCTTGAATAAAAGAGCTTAGAGGCAAAACATCTATTCACATTAGAAACCTGAAAGGTCTTTCCTCCCTCGTCCCTCTTCATCTCAGTATTCATTCCTAATGGGGGAGTAAGATACATAACAGTCTGGGATTTTATTGGTAACTGAATCTGAGAATTGGTTTTTATTGGTAACTGAACCTGAAAATTGGGCTTGGGCAGAACTGCTAATTATAAGCTGCCTAGCATAGTTCATGAACTGAAGAAAAGTAAAATGTAGAAGGCTAGTGTACATAAGATGTAAATTCTAAAGGGCAGTCTGATGTTCTGTAAACAAGTAGTCCATGAAGGGCTGGACAGGGCATTTCATAAAATTTTCAACTATGTGCTTGAGGACTGTCACTTTCCACTCCAATCACAAGCATGTCTTGAAATTGTACATCAGCTCGCCTGATAAATATAATGGTTGTTTCTTAGTTAAATGATCATCTTTGCAGGGTTTTTGTGAAGATTAAGAATGCCTGTGTGAAAATTTATATTTTGACTAGTGCATTTCCTAATATAACTTATGTAGATAATTTGATTGAACACCATAAGTACTTGGAATCTCAGGTAGGACATGAGATTTTGTTGGTTTGTCCAGAGTGATGCCCCGATGAATCCCAGAGTGATTCGATCAGTAAGTGGAAAAGTATCTGCAAAGCCCCCTTCGGGGAGTGGTGAGAACGGGGAGAAATTCAACTTCCCCAAGTTGAATTCTTGATATTCTCACAAGCAGTGTAGACAACCAAAGCTATAGGCTGAGCCCCCAGTCTTGGGGTTTGTTCATATGAAACTTAACCCCGCAAAGGATAGGTCAAGTCTACTTAAAATTTAGGCCTAAGAGTCACCCCCAAGAGAGCCTCTTGTGTTGCTCAGATGTGGCCTCTCTCTCCAGCCAACACGACAAGCAGTCTTACCACCCTCCCCCTCTCTACGTGGGACATGACTCCCAGGGGTGTGGACCTTCCTGGCAAAGTGGGACAGAGATCCTGGAATGAGCTGAGACTCAGCATCAAAGGATTGAGAAAAAAACCTAGAATGAGCTAAAACTAGCATCAAGGGATTGAGAAAAATTTCTCAACCAAAAGGGGGAAGAGTGAAATGAGACAAAGTGTCAATGGCTGAGAGATTCCAGAGTCCAGAGGTTATCCTGGAGGTTATTCTTGTGCATCAAGTAGATATCATCTTGTTATTCAAGATGTAATGGAGAGGCTGGAGGGAACTGCCTGAAAATGTAGAGCTGTGTTCCAGTAGCCATGTTTCTTGAGGATGATTGAATAATGATACAGCTGTCACAATGTGACTGTGAAAACCTTGTGTCTGATGCTCCTTTTATCTACCTTGTCAACAAAGGAGTAGAACATATGGAATAAAAATAAATAATAGGGGGAACAAACGCTAAAAGAAATTTAGTTCGAAATGCTAGTGATCAATGAAAGCAAGGGGTAAGAGGGTATGGTAGTATAATCTTTTTTTTTTTCTTTCCTGTGTTCGTTTTATTTCTTTTTCTGAATTAATGCAAATGTTCTAAGAAATGATGAATATGCAACTAAGTGATGATACTGTGAATTACTGATTATATATGTTGATGTTTTATTTGGCTTCTTAATTTTTTAATAAATAAATTTTTAAAAAAAACTGTAGGGATCATCAGAGCAAGGAAAGTCTGAGAAACTGTCACAACCGAGATGCTTAAGAAGACATGACTACTAAGTGTAATGTGTTAATGTAAAATGTAATGTGGGATCCTGGAATAGAAAAAAAAGACATTAGGGAAAACTAAGAAAATCTGAATAAACTATGGATTTTTTAGTTAAAAAAAAGAAGAATGCCTGTGTGTCAAAACACTTATTAAACTGCTTGGCAGAGAACAAGTGCTCAAGCAATGATAGCTATTTTTTTTCTTGTCTTTCCTAATCCACTTTCCCCTGTTGCTGCCCATGAGGGAAATACTTTTTTGTAAAACACTTTGAAGGGATGGGTTAAGAATCTTTAGTTCAAAGATTCATGCTGCTCTGTTTTGCAAAGGTCTCTCCTAGACATGAACTATATAGTACCTTCACATATGCCTTTCTTTAGTTTTTCACTTATCTCTCCCATTGTGCTGAAGTCTTCAGCGTAGAAGAGATGCCTGTCAGTGGGCTCGGAGGCAATCTCTTGTAGTTCTTCTTCAATGGCTTTTCCTACACCAACAGCATACATAGTTATACCTAAGGAGCAGAGCAAATTAAGAACAATGTAGTTAGAGTTGTGTTTCCAGGATCTGGAGGTGGTGTGTACTGCTGTAAAGCCAGCTAGCTGTTGAGTTCTGTCGATTTGAAGGGTCTATGTCAACCTCCCCTTTAAAAATGTTTCCACAATTTTAATTTTGGCCCTTTGAGCAAAAGGAAGGAATCCAAGGGGACAGTGGGATATTGAGGAGAGTTTGGGAACAAACTTACATAGCTCTGGGCTGAGTCATTTATCTTCAGCTTTTCCCTATATTAGCTATATGGATGTGTAGAAAAGAGCACTAATCTTATTACTTACTAAACAGGAATCTCTTATGGAAGAATTCTAAGAAACAGGACAATATATAACATATCCCAGTTTCTACTTTTCAAAGGTACCGATAAGAACTTTTAAGTTGATCTGGGCCAAGTGAAGCTGTATTCTGCCCACCTCTCCTGAAAAGACTACAACCTTGTGACAAGGCAATAATCTGAAAAGGAGAATCTGCAAACCACTGGAAATGTCCAAAATCAGGAAAAAGAAGAAACCCAAGTACTAACTTTACATTTCAAAAGGGATATGAAGTTGCTCCAAAAGCTTTTCTAAACAAAATTAATCATTAGCCCCCCTCCTCGTATGAAAGTAAAACAATCAAACCTTAAGTTCTGTCTGATTCCCAACATTTTTCAGCACTAATATTCTGGCTAATTCATCAGGCTAGATTCTTAAAATACACATAAAATGGCTCTTTAAACAAAGTGCCAAGACTTAGGCCTTGTTCTAAGTCTGAAAGTGCAGCATATTTGTCTAGAAGACCAGTGATTTTATCCTTCCTAAAAAGGATAACTCCTATTTTAAGATTGCGTTAGTTAGACTGGGAAAAAAAAAAAAAGGTTACGTTAGCTATACACAGTAGTAATTAAATTCATTAGAGGATGTTATCAGATATATCTTGTGGATTCCAAAACTAAATAAACATGTTCCCCTCTCCAACCACCAAAGTGCCTTTGGGTGATTCATGGACATTGGAGTTGAGGAAGGATAGATAAGGTAGAGTGCCCTTCATGAGACAAATAAAAGGACTAATCACTGTCTCTGGAGACCAGGATGCTTCCCTTAATATATTTTAGGACTTCAGGCTGGAGGGGCCCATAGGTTGACATGAACTCTGGCAAGCTAATCTGGACTGGAAGCAATGGAATTGGGTATTAACAGCCAGTTTATATTCCAACCAGATAATTCAGGGCAGGAAACTTTATGGCTGCCACTATTTGGGGCTGAAAACAAAAGATGACTAGTGAAGTAAGTAATAGCAATAAAATGGCCTGCTTCACAAAGAGAGTGATTGAATGTCAATGTGAACCAGCCTTTCTGTGTTGAGAAATGGAGTTCAATGAATTGATAGTTTACTGGTACTTTCATTGTTTTGTCTGTTCACCCAACAAGTGTCTGTCAACCACCTACTATCTGCCTGACCTGACCTAGGCCCTGGGCTTATAATGTCTTGGATGAGGCCCTGGTCTGTGCAAACCCTTTCCCCCCTTATAGGACCTGGTAAAGCACTGTGGCATGAATAATTACTTAAAGAAGGTGGCTTTCAAACAAACTGCTTCACAGCCTCAAGTTTTCTTGGCATACCAAAGAATCCAGAAGCTAAGTTCACCATAAGCTGTCTCTACCAACCATCCTAGCTTTTTGGTTTCCTTTTGCCAAGAGCCATACTCCTCTGCCACATTTCACATCTGTAAAGTATGAAATTTCAGGTCCCTCCCTGTATTATACATGGGTCAGGAAAACATTGGAGAAGAGGCCGAGCTTTCCTGAGCAACAAGAGTTTAATGTCCTCCAACATTTTGATATTCTCAAAAGCTAGATTTTTACCTCCTGAAAACAAGAATATTCTCTCTGCTAGGGCTACTGTGCTTTCAAAGCATTCACTTGAAACAATTGGTTTTTAAAAAAAAGTATCAGTAGAAATTCCCACCAGGAATCTATTTTTAAGAAGCTCTACAGGTAATTCTCAAGCAACCTGACCAGTGTTTGGGAATTGATGGGAGTGTATTTAACTGGTTAAATAGCATGTGTAGGGTTGACTGTCTCCATTGGAGGTCACCCACTGGCTAGTAAAACATAGTAGATAATTACCCAGGTGTGGCTTGTGTAACTGGAACCACATAGTCTGCAAGACTTTCTCATCCTTCCTGAGAGTAAAGTACTCTACTTAAGGCCTCTAGGGGGCAGCTTAGTAAAGGTGTATGAAAGTGGTTGAGAAGAAGCTATTCTGTACTCCCAGAGACTGGCCAGCTATGACCTCTGAGTAAGTTTGAGAAACCTGAACTTTGACTGGTGTGAACCATATATCTATCCCATATTACCATTGGCCTTGGCTTTATTGGCCCACTCGGAGACGTCATCCTGAGCACGTCCATCGGTGAACACGATGGCCACTCTGGGCACCCGTGAAGAGAGAGGCCTGGCCCCTTCTACTTCCATAAAACTTCTCTCAAACATGTGTTTCAGGGCCAACCCAGTCATTGAGCCCTTGCCCATGTATTTCATGTGGGCTACAGCTTTTCTCATGTCTTTGGCCGAGCTGAAATTTCTCAGGGTAAACTCTGTGCGGACCTGCGTTGAATATTGGAGCAGCCCCACTCGAGCAGCCTTGGGAGAAATTGACAAGGAATCAATAATTCTAGTAACAAACTGCTTCACAATGTCAAAATTCTCTTCTCCAAGACTCTTGGATCCATCGATCACAAAAACCAGGTCAATTGGGCCTTCAGTGCATCCTGCAAGAATGAAAGGAAAGTTGAGATATTAAAAGAATTAAAAAAAATGTACAAGAGTAGAAGAAAACTGCTTCAATTGGAGGCATAACTTTAGCTTTGGGGAACTGCCTTTGCTAAAGAACGTTCTTTAGATGATAGGACAGATAAGGTGTGGGGTAGGTCATGAAAATAATTTTCACACTTGTCTTTAGGTTTGGCTTGTCTCATTGATAAAAAGTATTTTTGCACAGAAAACAAAACAAAGGAAAACAACAGATGTACAAATTGTCTAGGAAATCAGGTCTGTGCAAACCCTGATCACTGACAGCAAGGTGTGGGTGGGGACTGTGTGTAGACTATAATGAAAGTTATGATGTCAATACCAAAAGATTCCTATAACTTTATTCCAGGCCCTAGTGCTGGCATTCTTTTTGTTTATTTAATATTGACAAATCGTCACACATATATGGTCCATACATGGTGTACAATCAGTGGTTCACAATATCATCACATTGTTGTACATTCATCACCATGATCATTTTTAGAGCATTTGCATCACTCCAGAAAAACAAATTTAAAAAATTCATACATACCATAGCCCTTACCCTCCCTCTCACTGACCACTAGTATTTCAATCTACCCAATTTATTTTACCCTTTATCCCCCCTATTATTTATTTATTTATTGTCCATATTTTTTTACTCATCTGTTCATACCCTGATAAAGGAGCATCAGGCACAAAGTTTTCACAATCTCACAGTCACATTATAAAAGTTATATTGTTATTCAATCATCTTCCAGAATCAAGGTTACTAGAACACAGTTCAACAGTTTCAGGTACTTCCCTCTAGCCGATCTAATATACCATAACCATAAAGGGCTGTCTGCATAATGCATAAGAATAACCCCCAGGATACCCTCTTGACTCTGTTCAAAATCGCTCAGCCACTGAAACTTTATTGTGTCTCATCTCTCTCATCCTCCTTTTGGTCAAGAAGTTCTTTTCAATTCCATGATGCTGGGCCCTGGCTCATCCCAGGAGTTCTATCCCAAGTTGCCAGAGAGATTTATACCCCTGGGAGTCATGTCCCACATAAAGGGGTGGGCTGTGAGTTCACCTGCTGAATTGGCTTAGAGAGAGAGAGGCCACATCTGAGCAACCAAAGAGGTTCTCTGGAGGTGACTCTTAGCATAATTTTAAGTAGGTTTCATTTATCCACTACAGGAATAAGTTTCATAGGGGTGATCCCAAGATCAAGGGCTCAGCCTATTTTGGTTGTCCCCACTGCAAGAATACCAGAAATTCTCTAAATGGGGAAGTTGAATATTTCCTCCTTTCTCCCCAGTGCCCCAAGGGGACTTTGCAAATACTTTATTTATTGCCCAAATTGCTCTGCGATACATCGAGGCATCACACTAACCTGGACAAACCAAGAAGATCTCATGCCCTATTCAAGATTCCATGTACTAACGGCGTTCAACCAAACTGACCACACAAGTTAAATTAAGTAATACATTACCCAAAATACAAATTTTGCACCAACTAAATGTCTCTCCTTCTGGTCTTACACAGAAGTTGAAGTTTTAAAATATGGACAATATCATCCCTTACCCTGTATTCTTTTTTTTAGCTTTTGTTCACCTTTTTTTTTTTTAAATTAGAGAAGTTGTGGGTTTACAGAAAAGTCACATAAAATACAGGATTACTATATACCACTATTATTTTTTAATATATTTAAAAAAAATTTTAAACATAACATATAAAAACAAACATTCTTACCATATGATCATTCCATTCTTGGTAAATAATAACTCACAGCATCATCACATAGTTGTCTATTCATCACCATGATCATTTCTTAGAACATTTGCATCAATTTAGAAAAATAAATAAAAAGAAAAAAGTCATATATACCATACCCTAACCCCTCCCTCTCCTTGATGGTTAGTATTTCCATCTACCCAACATATTTTAGCCTTTGTTTCCCCTATTTTTTCCTATACCCCTTACTACTCCCTTTTATTGATCACTAGCATTTCAATCTACTAAATTTATTTTAACATTTGTTCCCCCTATTATTTATTTATTTTTAATCCCTATGTTTTACTCATCTGTCCATACCATAGATAAAAGGAGCATCAGACACAAGGTTTCCACAATCACACAGTCACATTGCGAAAGCTCTATCATTATACAATCATCTTCAAGAAACATGGCTACTGGAACACAGCTCTACATTTTCAGGCACTTCCCTCCAGCCTCTCCAATATGCCTTAACTATAAAGGTGACATCTATATAATGTGTAAGAATAACCTCCAGGATAACCTCTTCGCTCTGTTTGAAATCTCTCAGCCATTAATACTTTATTTTGTCTCATTTCTCTATAAACCTTTTGGTTTAGAAGGTTTTCTCAATCCCTTGATGCTGAGTCCCAGCTCATTCTAGGATTTCTGTCCCACATTGCCAGGAAGGTTTACACCCCTGGGAGTCATGTCCCAGGTAGAGAGGGGGACGGCAGTGAGTTTGCTTGTTGTGTTGGCTGAGAGAGAGAGGCCACATCTGAGCAACAAAAGAGGTTCTCTTGGGGTGACTCTTAGGCCTAATTTTAAGTAGGCTTAGCCTATCTTTTGCGGGGATAAGTTTCAGATTCTTAAAATTTAGCTCAACCATCACCTTTTCTAGGTAATCCAGCTTGTATTAGTTACTCTATATACCCTGAGCCTGATAATCTGTATATTTTTACAAGTTACTTATTGAGCATCTGCTTTGTGTAAGGCAGTGGGCAGAACAGGACTTCAGTGGTAACCAACACACACAAAAATCTTTCACCAAGTTGCCTATAGGCTAGTGAATACTCCATGCATCTGCCACACTGTATAGTAATTCTTTATACCTCTGTCTCTTTTTTCCAGTCCAAGACATCCTCCTCAGAAAGAATTCATTTTTATACCCACAGTGTCTGGCACACAATAGGTGTTCAATAAATACTTGCTGAAAGAATAGATGGATGAAGTGTCCATTAGGTGGCACTCCTGTAAATACACTACTGACCTACTGAAGCTTAATAATGAATCATCACTGTGAATGCTTTTAATCTGCCCTGAAGCTTTTGGTTCAAATGTTGACAGTAAAAGAAAGAAAAGCTTTATTCAAACACTTAAACGATCTGGGTGTGGAGAGACATTTTGTTATTTAGGGCAGCATTAAAATAATTTACACATCCTAAATTGATAATTTCATTTCAAACACAGTCTAACGTAGGTGACATAACATTTTCTTTTATATATCAAGCAGCTATCTAATCTGTGAAAATGAAGCACAGCAATATAATCAAATAAAGGCACACACACACGCAAAAGTATTTCTATGCCGGTCATACAACATGCCAGTGTAGTGTGTGTGTGTGTGTGTGAGAGAGAGAGAGAGAGAGAGAGAGAGAGAGAGAGAGCACACATGCTGAGTATGTAGGGCTTGGAGTTTTCTCTTTCTCTATCACATGCCTGTCCTCATTACTCAACCTACTGATCCTTTATTAGCAAAAGAGGAAAAAGCCAATTCAGAGGTTCATTTACATTCATAGCCTGTTCTTGAATCAACCAAAAAATAAATAAATAAAAATTCTCAGTCACATAGTTCTCCAGCAGATTTCAGAAATACTGGAATAATTTTCCAGCAGCAAGTCTGTTTCCTCCACTTCCCTATACACACTTTTCATACAAAAGGAAACCAACATTTGCAGCCTCCATGCACATATAGGGTCAAGAAGGCTTCTCCAGGAAATGAGAAGTACCCAGACATTTGCTTTCAGACCCAGGAAGAATGACAGCTCCATTTGCTGGCTTCTTATTTGCAGGAGGTTCATTCTGATTTTCCTTGGGCATTTCCTTTTTGATAGTTAAGTTGAAGAGACTGAAATCTGGAGCTCTGATTTGCTTTCAGAAGTTAATTTTCACAGAGTTCTAGAATTTCAGTGTTGCTCAAGACCTTCAGAGGTCACGTTGTCCAGCCCCCTGGTGCTTGCTTACACCTTCTTTACAATATCCCAACCCAGTGGCCATTCATCCTGGGCCTGAATCCCTCCACTGATGGGGAACTCATTACCTCACTACTGAAGCAGCTATCCTATCTTTGGACGGCTCTGCTGTCAATGATTATAATAGCTATCATTCGGTGAGCTCTAACAATGTGCCAGCACTGGGCTAAGTGCTTTTAAATACATGATCTTATTAATTCCTCATGACAATGAGGTAAATACTATTATTATCCTCATTTTATAGATGAGGAAATGGAGACATTAAAGAATGTTTCCAAGATCATACAAATAGTATGAACTGAGGTTCATATCGAAGTCTGTCTGACTCTGAAGCCCATGTTCTTAACTAATTAATTACATAACTTCCCTGATAGAAAGTTTCTTTGTCTTCATGCTAAGCTGTGGGTTCTCCCCAATGTATTTTCTTTCCCCAGGGGTCATATAAATCAAGACTAATGAATGAGGTGACAGCCACTTTGGTATTTGAAGGGTACTTCAAATCTTCTTTTTCTACAGAGATCCCCAGTTTCTTCCTTTATTTCTCACTTGACGTGGTACTGAATTCCCTCACATGATGCTTTTTCTCTTTAAATCTTGTTTGTCTCTATACTTTTCCTTTCATTTTGATTTTCTAATATATACAGGGTGTGCAATGGTGGCTCAGTGGCAGAGTTCTCTCCTGCCATGCTGGAGACCAGGGTTCATTTCCTGGTGCCTGCCCATGCAAAAAAAAAAAAAAACATATATATATATATATATATCCATGCACATGGAGCAAAATTCAAACATTACAGAAGAGTGTCTATCTATCTATCTATCTATAGAATGTATATGTTAGAATCTTTTACAAAATACATCAATAGTAATTACTATACAAATCATACAGCACCATGCTCTTTTTTTCATGTAAAATATCTTGGGAATCATTCTAATTATTACATCTAGAGCTGTTTCATTCTTTTTAACAGCTGCATAGTATTCTATTATATGTATGTATACATACGTACATAATTTATTTAACCAGTTTCTTAAGAATGGACATTTAGCATGTTTCCAAAATTTTTGGTTACTGCGAATAATGCTGCTTGAAATATCCTTGTATATATATGCATATTTCTGTAGGACAAACTCCTACAAGTGGAGTGACATTTAAAATATTGCCAGTTGCCCACCAAAAGATTGCACCAATTCAGATATCCACTGATAATTTATAATTGCTTATTATAACATACCTTTGCAAACATGAGGAATTATCAAACTTTTTGATCTCTAATAACTGATAGGTAAAAATGATATTATATTGAACATCCTAAGTACATGGAATCTCAGGTAGGACATGAGATTTTGCTGGTTTGTCCAGAGTGATACCCCGATGAATCCCAGAGTGATTCGATCAGTAAGTGGAAAAGTATCTGCAAAGCCCCCTTCAGGGAGTGGTGAGAATGGGGAGAAATTCAACTTCTCCAAGTTGAATTCTTGATATTCTCACAAGCAGTGTGGACAACCAAAGCTATAGGCAGAGCCCCCAGTCTTGGGCTTTGTTCATATGAAACTTAACCCCACAAAGGCTAGGTCAAGTCTACTTAAAATTTAGGCCTAAGAGTCACCCCCAAGAGAGCCTCTTGTGTTGCTCAGATGTGGCCTCTCTCTCCAGCCAACACAACGAGCAGTCTCACCACTCTACCCCTCTCTACATGGGACATGACTCCCAGGGGTGTGGACCTTCCTGGCAACGTGGGACAGAGATCTTGGAATGAATGGAGACTCAGCATCAAGGGATTGAGAAAAACCCTAGAATGAGCTGAGACTTAGCATCAAGGGATTGAGAAAACCTTCTCGACCAATAGGGGGAAGAGGGAAATGAGACAAAGTGTCAATGGCTGAGAGATTCCAAACAGAGTCGAGACGTTATCCTGGAGGTTATTCTTATGCATCAAGTAGATATCATCTTGTTATTCAAGATGTAATAGAGAGGCTGGAGGGAACTGCCTGAAAATGTAGAGCTGTGTTCCAGTAGCCATGTTTCTTGAGGATGATTGAATAATGATACAGCTGTCACAATGTGACTGTGAAAACCTTGTGTCTGATGCTCCTTTTATCTACCTTGTCAACAAAGGAGTAGAACATATGGAATAAAAAATAGGGGGAACAAATGCTAAAAGAAATTTAGTTTAAATGCTAGTGATCAATGAAAGCAAGGGGTAAGGGGTATGATAGGTATAATCTTTTTTTTTTCTTTCCTGTGTTCGTTTTATTTCTTTTTCTGAATTAATGCAAATGTTCTAAGAAATGATGAATATGCAACTAAGTGATGATATTGTGAATTACTGATTATGTATGTTGTTTTATTTTGTTTCTTTATTTTTTTAATTAATAAATTTTTAAAAATGATATCATAGCTTTAATTTCTTACTAAATAGTTTTCCATTCTTACGGCTTCTATGTTTCATGCAATGTTTAGAAAGCTCTACTCTATTCTGAGATTATAAAATAATTCTCTCAGGAATTCTTCTATTTCTTTTGTGGTTTTACATATTTTTTAATGTTTACCCTTTAATCCATCATCTCTCTCATGCCAAGAACTGAATATAATTCCTTAGCACAAAGCAGAACGTAATTTCTACCTCCCTCATTCCAGATATTTTTATTCAGCCTAAGATCACTCTAACCTTTTGGCTGATAATTAACTTACAAAGTTTTTTCACAAGTGCTACTTCTGTATTCTGTATTTATGTATTCTCATATTTATGAGAGCAAAAGAAGTGAGGGATTTGTTTCCTGAAAATACTCCAAAAAGCAGTTGATCCCAAACCAAAACAAAGCAGAGAGCCAAGTTCAGATCACTCACTCTTGCACCGTCTTCCGTCCTCAGCTAGAATAAATCCCTGTGAGCATTTGCAGATGTATGAATTGCCATTATTAACACAAGTTTGTTCACAGCCATGACGGGTCGATTTGCAGACATCCTTCCCTGAGGAAAACGTAGGGAATTGAACAATCTCATCAGTGTAGAAAAAAAGCTGGACTGAACAGTCATGTAAGACATTACAGAAGCAACCCATTTATTAAAAATCCATCTCAATTCAAACCTTTATAGTATTTCCTTTTTCAGTCTAATACTTGGGATAGGCTGAGCTAAGGGAAAAACTCATCTAAGAAAGCTCTGAACCCCACAAGTCTGAATGGTACGGTGAACAATAGAGCAGTCTTGTTCAGTTTTAGAACTGTTAGGTGTGCTTTGGGTTTTGATTATCCTGAGCTTCTTATTTTCTTTTTTTTAACACACACATCCCAATCACTCTAATTTTGATTATCTAATGAACATTTCTCACGTGTGAGGCACTTAAAACCCTTCAAAATAGTTAAGAGTCCTTTAATCCTCACAACATCCAGTGAGAGGAAGGAGGCAGAGTTAAGTGTACCCAAATTATAAGTGAAGAAACAGATCCTCAAAGTTTCACTGAGTTGCCCAAGGTCATCCAGCAAGTTGATGACACAGCAGAGGCAGGAGATCTGAGACTGGTCAGTGCTCTTCCTCTTCCATGCCAGAAAAACCTAGACTGTCTTCTGTCATTAGCTCTCTAAAAGGAGAAGCTACAGGCAAAGTTGGAAGCAGTAACTACAGATCCCTATAGGACATGGAATGGTGAGAGAGATGTGTACAATAGCGCAATAAATATGTTGGATAAGTAAATGGTGTGTGTCTGTGTGCCATGTGGTGTACACACATGCATTTACAGAAACAAAAGCATGAACAAACTCATCAGGCAGACGCCACGATCTCCACAGAATTGCAGGCATGGTGTCCACAGAAGGGAGGCCCGGCATGAAGGCAGACCTAGGAGTGTGCAGGGAACTCTGTAGCAGTAAAGCATTAGCAACTCAAGAGTCAGCTGTCATGCTTTGGATGGATTATTTGGTATGTGAATATATCTCAAAAAATTGCCCTAAAAAAACCAAGTCTGTTGTCTAAGCAAAGCATGTTGGCTAAAGGTAGGAGCCCCTCTTCCTGGACGAAGAATGAGGCCAGTGAGCTCTACTCAACGCAGCTTTGTTGACGTGTAGAGTGTCCCCAGTTGTCCCATAAAAGTCTGGAGAGAGAATTCCCAAAAATCAACCTCAAAAGCAACTGAAGCAGGGATGTAAAGGCAGTTCACTGGTAGAATTCTCGCCGGTTGTGCAGGAGACCCGGGTCTCATTCCCAGCCCATGCACCACCACCACTCCCAAAACACCTGAACGAAATTCCGTGATATACATATCACATATCAGCCTGTGTGTGTATGTTTCTATAGATACAGAAATGCATATATGTAGGAAACACACAATAAAAAAAAATATAAAAATAAAGCAAATGTATCAGTTTTGCTTCTAATTTTAAAAGGGGCATTTTATCCATCAGGGCAGAGAGGTACAATATCAAGTAGACAGTATCAAAATCCCCCAAAGTTAGAGATTAACAGTTTAGAATCTCACTGAGAAGAAAAAATCTTGCCCTATATTCTTTGAATGTCCACTGCACTGAGCTAGTGTGTCTGTGTCCCTCTCCTTTGGGAACCATGTATCTTTTGGCAAAAGCCAAACACAATCCCTGAGTCATCTTCCAAATAAACTCTTAGAATCTGTTCTGAGTGACCTGCAGAAGCAAATGATGGAGAGACTGGATAAATAAAACCCACAGACATTCCCTTCAGCTCCTCCCCTCCCTCTACCCCTGTTTATAAGGTCTCGCAAGAAGAAAAACCACTCTATCTTTTTTCGAACCTCGTAATTATTGTTGGCAGAGATTCTCATTCAGACTGACTAGCCAGGCACTGTGCTAGGTACTGGGCATCCACATGTCTATCGTGGAAAGGGCCAAAATGAAAACATGCAAAGCACCCCATCCCTAGGACCTCGACTGAGAAATTCCTGAAGAAGAACTAAGGGATGACTGAACTGATCATTAGCAAAACCCTTTCAGAGCATCCAACACAGCAACCTCTATCTGTGACATAGGTAGTAAAGGAAGATTTTAAAGAGTAAATGAAGTTGTATAACTGTCTGGGCCCCCAAAATGGAAAAGCTCGTTTCTACCTCAGGTTACTTACTTCTGCAGCGCTTCCCGTCCTCCAAGAGCCGGAATCCCTCCATGCACTTGCATATGTACGACTCGTCATTGTTCACACAGATGTGTTCACAGCCATGGTCTACTGCTTGGCAGACATCTTTCCCTGAGGACACCAGAGAAAGTAAGACAATTTGACCAATATAAATTTTACATAGGCTTCACTCGGCGCCATCCATCTCAGACTCTGGTGCCATAGTGAGCTCAGTGATATACGGGGCAGTAAGGTAAAACTGAGGACAGGAAGTTTATTGGCTGTAATTTGGGCTAACTCTTGAAACTTTTCTCGCTATCATCACCACCATCATTCACCATCACCTACTTCAGTGTCTCATAAAACTGCCATCATCGGCTTTCTGCCAATGTAGTTTCTGATAGTGGAATGGAAACGCTGCTGGTATGATTACTTAGGAGATTAAACGTCAATTTAGATTAATAGCACTGAAGTCTATTTTTGGCTTTGTCCCTGACATAATATACTACTTAAGAGAATCACTTAACCTAGCTTTCCTGTCTGAAAAATGAGAGTAATAATTCCAGTTACCCATCTTTTCTTCAAATAGCATTAATCTGAGTTGCTTTTTGCAAAGTGCTTTGAGAAGTGTGAAAAAAAGATGGCTGATAAGGGTGAAAATCATTTGCTCAGGGTTACAGATTCCCTTCTGCTTATGCTTTGAAGTGTCTAGAGATTTATACTGGCATTTCACCCTAAGGCTGCTTGTCCTGAGCAAGCTTGTCTGGGCCCCACCTAAGAGGCTGTGTTTTCTGAAACCTTAAGATTGGCTTCGTTACAATGTGGACTCCATGAGGGATTTGTGCCCTCAGAAATAGAAACAACACAACATCATTAAAGATAAATAGAGGCTTAGAGGAGTTAAGCAACTGTTCTAGGTAATAAATGGCAGAGCAAGAAGCTGAATCTTGGATTTGAGACTGTACATCTTTCTACTAGTGCACTGTTCCTGGCCACAGGACATAATTTTCAGTATCAGTTGTGGCTCTGGCAGTGACTTTTTCTTTTTCTTTTTTAAAAAATTTTTATTGTATAATATAACATGTATGCAAAGCAAAGAAAGAAAAAAGCAATAGTTTTCAAAGCACTCTTCAACAAGCAGTTACAGGAACAGATCCCAGAGTTTGTCATGGGCTACCATATCATCCTTTCAGATTTTTCCTTCTAGCTGCTCCAGGATATAGGAGGTTAGAAGGGATAAATATTTTCTATCATCACAATCAACTTTTTTTTTCTTTTTTGTGAAAAATAATATACATACAAAAAAGTAATAAATTTCAAAGCACAGCACCACAATTAGTTGTAGAACAGATTTCAGAGTTTGGTATGGATGACAACTCTACAATTTTAGATTTTTACTTCTAGCTGCTCTAAGATACTAGAGACTAAAAGAGATAACAATTCAATGATTCAGCACTCATATTCATTTGTTAAATCCTATCTTCTCTGTATAACTCCACCATCACCATTTTTCTTTCTCCCTCTCTTTAGGGGTGTTTGGGCTATGGTTTTCTAACTTTTTGATGTTGGAAGGGTCTATCACTAATATGGGGTAGGGAGATGGAACTATCTGATGTTCTGGAGAGGCTGGGCCCTCTAGATTTCAGGACTTATCTGGACCAGGGACCCATCTGGAGGTTGTAGGTTTCTGGAAAGTTACTCTAGTGCATGGAACCCTTGTAGAATCTTATATATTGTCCTAAGTGTTCTTTAGGGTTGGCTGGAATGATCCTGGTTGGGGGTTGGCAGGTTATGATAGGTAACAATGTCTAACCGAAGCTGGCATAAGAGCAACCTCTAGAGTAGCCTCTTGACTCTATTTGAACTCTCTCTGCCACTGTTACTTTATTAATTACACTTCTTTTCTCCCTTTTGTTCAAGATTAGAATTGTTGATCCCACGGTGCCAGGGTCAGACTCATCCCCAGGAGTCATCTCCCACGCTGCCAGGGAGATTTTCTCCCTGGATGTTATGTCCCACATAGGGGGAAAGGCAATGATTTCACTTGCAGAGTTGAGCTTAGAGAGTGAGGCCACATCTGAGCAACAAAAGAGGTCCTCCAGAAGTAACTCTTAGGCATGCCTATAGGTGGACTAAGCTTCTCCACCTCCTACATAAGCTTCAGAAGAGTAATCTGGCAGTGATTTTTAAATTTTTGCTTTCTTTTCCATAGATAGTTTAGAACAGGTTTAGATTTAAAGAAAAATTGAGATGGTAATACAGTGTTCACATACACCCTGAGCCCATTTACCCTAGTATTAACATTATACATCAATATGGCATATTTGTTACAATTAAGGACCCAGTATCAACACATTATTATTACCTAAAGGCCATAGTTTTATTGGAGTTCCTTAGATTTCATTCAGTGTCCTTTTTCTGTTCCAGGATCCCATCCAGCATCCAACATTATTATTTTTTTTTTTTTTACATGGGCAGGCACCGGGAATTGAACCCGGGTCCTCTGGCACCAACATTACATTTAGTTGTCATATGGCATTGACTTTTTAAAAAATTTCTAATTATGTATTGAAAGCAGTAACAGTTTCCACAATACCCAATAAACTAGTTCTGAGGTTGTTTTTCCCCAATATAAAGCTTAACAACTCCAGCTTCTTCAGTGTTTATCAAAATACAAAAGAGAAAAAGGATAGAGATCATCTTCCAACAGCACATCTGACCCTGGCAGGAGGAGGGAGCGAAAGCTACTTCACACAAATACAGATGGGTGCTCTAAGAAGGGCTGTGCCTCCTAGAATGGAATGATTCTCCAAACTTGCATGAGTTTTTGGAGGTGAGACGCCAGGGCCCTGGGAGATCTGCTGTGAGCAAACCTGGGAATAACAGGCTCTCTGCTCTGGCAAGTGGTTTCAAACAAAAGCACCACACACCTGACAAAAATAAAAGGCTGGTGGCTCCTTGCTTCCTTCTAAACTGAGAGCCAGAGGCTGCCCTCATGCCCGTGGCCGGCGCACAGGCCCTACTGCAGGGACTTGTGTGGCCCTGACACCAGGGATGTCTAAGGCCCGGCACCTAACGGAGGGACCACTGGTCCCATGGTGGCCAGTGCTACGCCACCGCCTCAAAGCTTGTTTCCTAGGTAACTGTGTTACAAGCACAAATTCTACGAAATACAGGATAATCCAAAGACAAGATATAAGAACAGGAATCTCTATTGCGACCATGCAAAATTTGATCGTGGGTTTGATCTCTGTCATCTTCTCTCTGGCTCCCAAAGGGAAACACAGGTGATCAGATGGACTAGTATTTGTTATTGCAAAGCCTACACTGGGCACATTTCTCCCTTCTGTGTGTTGACTTTTGAGATTAACCGATCTACACAAATGATCGGGATGTAGCGGATTTCACGCCATGGCCACACACAGGAACGTGAGCCAGCACCCATAATAACTTACTTCTGCAGGTTCTCCCATCTTCACGGAGTATATACCCTTCAAAGCACTGGCACACGAAAGAGTCTTCACTGCTCACACATGACTGTTCACAACCATGGTTCCCCAAAGCACAAAAGTCCAATCCTTGGCATCAAATTGGAGTTATAGAGATGGAAGAAGAAAATGATTCAAACATTAGTGAGTAATTCAGTCTTAAAAAAGATTTCAGACACCTTAAATTAAAACAGTACCTTTTCTCACCCTGCACATTTCAGAATAGAATGCTTGTTTATGAGCAAAAAATTGTAATATATAAAGATCATATACAAATAAAACCATATAATCATCTCCATAGGAAAAATGAGCAAAAGCCATGCATAGACAATTTACAAAAAGAGAGATATAAATGGCCTGTAAATATTAGCAATAAGTTCAACCTCATTGGTTACCATATAACTATAATATCAACATATTTGCATATCTCATGTATGTACATATATATATAAACATATCACACTTAGGTAAGTCATTCATTCATATATCCATTCAGTCAACTGACATTTATTGAATCTCTCCTATAAGCCAGGCACATACTAGATGCTGGGGATATAGCAGTGAATAAAACAAGCTTTTGCTTTTATGAAGTTTACATTTGGCAGTGGGAATTAGGGGGAGTGGGGTGCATGGAGGTCAAACAATGCACAAACAAATAAATGAATAATATGCCAGGTGGGAAAAGTACTATGGGAAAAACAAAGCAGGATGAGGGTGACTAGCGTGCAGGTGTTGGGGTTGGGAGGGCTTGGTCATTTGCATGGTGCAGTCAGAGAAGGTGGCAGCTGAGCAAAACACTGAAGAAAAAATACCGAGTGTCTGGTATCTGAGGAAAGAACAGTATTAGCAAGAAATAACAGTGTTTGCAAAGTGCAGAGGTGGGAACGTGTTTAGCACGGTTCAGGAAAAGCGGGGAAGCCACTGTGACCCGAGCAGCTGGGAGCAGGCGAGGAGGTGGGCCGTTGGTACAGTCAGGTCCTGTAGGCTTCACAGGAGGGGTCTGCTCTGGGCACAAAAGGGGAGCCCCTGGGGCACTTTGAGTGGTGGAGCGACCTGATCTGGCTTTGTTTTAAGGATTGTTTCTGCACACACTGGGGGTGGGTACGGATGGAGGGAGGACAGCTGTAAGAAGCCTACTGCAATAATCCCGGTGGCTCAGTCTGGGGTAGTAAGAAGTGGTCAGAATATGGCTTTCTTTTGAAGACAGAACCTATAAAATTTGCAGATGGATTGAGATCTCGGAGATGACAGAGGAGTTGAGGACGATTCTAAGGTTGTTGGACTTAGTAACTGAAAGGATGGCAGAGTTGCACAGGGCTGGGGCGGCTGCCATGGGAGCGGAGGTTTGCGAACTTGTGAAAACCAGGCTATTTCATAGCTTGATACTGAGCATAGTAGACAGTGACTTTTTATGAGAACCAAACATGTTTCTGAGAGTTAACCCAATTACTTTCGATTGAGTAAAATTTAATGGATATAGTTTGTTATTTAATAAAGGCTCCAAAGTGCACAATCACTTTTATAATCAGAAACAAACCTCACTTTTTCTTTTCTAATGAATTTTTCCATTATTTCTTTTTGGAGGGCAGTCCTCAGAACCACTCTGTGGATTAGTTAAGGGCCCTGTCAGTGAGCTCGTTTACTAGCTAGGGAAACTAAGGGTTGGGAAAGTTAGCGGCTTGCCAAGACCTATTGCTCAGAAGTTAAAGGACCAGACTAAAAATGTTATCTTCTGACAATAAACAACATGCTTTTATTGAGAATGTTACATTGCTATATTCTAAAGTAAGCTTTCAAACATAAAGGGAATTTTGCCTATTGTTGGGCAAATGGGCTGCCAAAGTCTATGAAAAATGGGTATTATATTAACTTAAATTATAACTGCAAAAGAGATTTGGAGCCGAGGTGGACCCTCCCATTTGCTCTGAACATTACTTACTTCTCTGGGCACATTCTAGACTCATCATTAATGGAGAACATTTCCAGTGGCGGTGGGTAGCTCTTCACATAGAGTAAGATTGGAAAGTCCAATTGAGTGATGCATAACACAGGTGGCTGGCTGGCTGTGGATGTGAGCATTTTTTTTCCACCATGAATTTACACTAGGACAGTCCATTTCCCAAGGTAATGAAATAGCTATCACTCAGGTTGGTCTTGTCCAACCAAAATCCAGACAGAACTCCCTGAGCGCACCACATACCTCCTACCTGGAGATCCCACCATGCCCAGAGTTACTCTCTTAGCTTGGGTTTGGATTTTCACAGGAGAGGTTGGGAGTCATCCCCACACAGACCCTGAAGGGCCATTGACTCCCTGGCTTTCCCGAGTCAGTGGTCTAAGTCTGCATCTGGCTGACTGGGGCTGCTGTCCCTGATCGGGAACTTACCGAGTAGGTGGCCAGTGCTCCACAGGGGTGTCTTCACTGGGCTTCAGGCTGCCCCAGGAGCTCCCAGCCCAGTTCCTGAGTTCTCTTGGGCTTTCAAATTAATAACAGTTTGGAATTTTTGTGATGTGTGTGCTCTAAAAGCATATGGGGAGTTTTGATTTTCAACCTTTCCCTCCTCATTCCCTTGGAGCATCTGATCAAGAGAGCAGAACACTGGGGGAGTGGGGGCAGGTGTTGGTTCTCAACCTTGGATGAGCATCAGAATCACTTGCAGAGATTTTTTTAAAGGCAAACCATGCACATGATAGAGAATTCAAATAAACTAAAGGGTACATCTACCCTAAGGAGACTCTAGCAATATCTACCAAAAGTTACCAAGTGTGCCTTCGATATAGCAACTACACTTCTGGACCTCATGCCTACAGATACCCTTGCACTATATGAAAGGATACACTTCAGGTTATTCATTGCATTTTGTTTGTGATACCAAAAAGTGGGAAATAACCTAAGTGTCCAGCAACAGGGAACTGGTTGAAAAAGTATTCCTCACAATGGAACATTATATAGCTGAAAAAAAAAAAAAAGAATGAGAAAAGAAGTTTTCTGAGTAATGATTTGAAGAGATATCCAGTAAATATTATTGAGCAGGGAAAAAAAAAGAAGGCATAGAGCAGGGTATTCAGTACACTATTTTTTGCATAGGAAATATATATTTGTATTTGCTTTTAGTCACATAAAGAAACACTGGAAGGATAAATAAGAAACTAATAAAAATAGTGTGTTAGTTATCTATTGCTGTGTAACAAAGTACCCCAGAATTTAGCAGCTTAAAACAATAAACATATATTATCTCACACAGTCTCTGAGGGTGTGGAATCTGGGAGCAGCTCAGATGGGTGGATTCATGACTCTCATGAGGTGACAGTCAAACTGTCAACTGGGGCTGCCGTCATCTCAATGCTCAACTGGAGCTGGGAAATTTGCTTCCAAGCTCATTCATGTATTTATTGTCAGGCCTCAGTTCCTTGCTGGCTGTTAGCCAGAGGTTTCAGCTCTTCGCCACATGAGCCTTTCCACAGAACTGTCCACAAAATGGCATCTGGCTTCTTGTAGAGTGGGTGGTTCAAGATGTGGAGAGCACACACAAGTGACAGAGCATCCAAGATGGAAGCCACGGTGCCTTTAATAACTTAACCTGAGGAGTGATGTACCATCTCTCTTGTCATACAGACCAGCGAGGAAGGAGGTGACTTTACAAGTGAGTGAATGCCAGGAAATATGACCACTGGGGTCGCCTTGGAGCCTGGCTAACACAATAGTTACCTAGAGGAGGTAGAGTTAGGGTATGAGCTGGAAGGGCAAGGTGGGAGCAGGACTTTTTAACGTAAGTCTTATGTTTTGATTTTTGAACGATGTAGCCCTCTTACCTATTCTAAAATGAAATAAATTAAAACAAAGTGAATTCTTATGGAAATAAAGGACTCATAGTTAAAAGTATCAGCTGCAATAAGCATGGTGGAAAGAGATGCTAGAGGGCTCTGTCCCCCCCTCAGGAGCTTTAAACAAGCAACAAGAACTGGCAGGAACATTTGTCTAAAAGCTCCAGAAAAACAGTTGAAGGGTTACAGTAAGAGGGTGAGCTGAATCAAGAAAAAGGCCACTTAAAAGCAGTAGCACTTGGCTGGGCTCTCTTCTATCTCCTCACCAGCCTGGTATGGAGCCAGCCCCCCTTTCCAGTGTGGATCCTTTGTCTGGTTCTGGAGGAAACAGAGTAACCCATCATACCTACTGGCCCAATTTGTCTGTTGGTGACCTAAGACAGAACTTGCCCTTCTTTTTGAAAGAAATGGGAATGTTCTCATATAGACTGCAGTAGTGAGTGTGATTATACCAGAAAACACCGAGTTTACACTTAAGATGGATTGTACCATTTATAAATAAAATGCTTTTAAAAAGTTAAACAAAAAACTACAAGTGCTGGAGGACATGTGGAGAAAGTCGTCATTCATATTCACTGTTGGTAGGAAATAGAATTGTGCAGCCCCTCTAGAGGGCAGCGTGGTGGTTCATCAGGAAGCTAAGTATAAAACTGCCATGTTATCTAGCACTCCTGTAAGTAGGTATATGCTCAGAACTGAAAGCAGGGACACGAATAGACATTTGCACACCGATGTATATGGAGGCATTATTCACAATTACCAATGGCTGGAGCTGGCCCAAGGGTCCAGGGACTGACAAACAGAGGGTGAACTGTGGTTTATAAATATGATGGAATATTGTGCAGCTGCGGAAAGGAATGAAGTTGTGAGGCATGCAATGAGGTGAATGGACCTCAAGGACATTATGTTGGGTGGAATATGCCAGAAACAAAAGAATAAATATTGTATGGTCTCACTAATATGAACTAACTATAATAAGCAAATTCTGAGAGTTAAAAACAAAAGTATAGGTTATTAGGAGATAGAAAGAGGGCAGAAAATGGGCAACAGATGCTTAAGAAGTATAGAATGTTCAATAAACTTGATTGTAAAGGTGCAGAAATAGCACAATGCGGTATGATGGCAGCACAGAACTGTAAGTGTAATTAACAAAGCTGAGTATGAATATGTTTGAAAGAGGAAGGCTAGCGTCATATATGTCAGCAGAAGGAAAACTAGAGGATAAAAACTGGGACTGTATGACTTAGCAAAACTTACAATGGACAATGATGGTGGTTAATTGTATAAATATCAGAAAGTTCTTAACATGAATTAAAACAAACATATGTCACTATTGCAAGGTGTTAATAACAGGGTGTTATCTGGGAAAAAACACAATTATGTAAACTAGGGTCTAGAGTTAACAGTAACATTGCAATGTTCTTGCATTAATCCTGACAAAGGCACTATACCAAAGCGAAATGTCAATAACAGAGGGATATAAGGGGTATGGGATTTTTTACTTTGGAGGAAATGAGAATGTTCTCATATTAACTGTAGTGATGAATGTCTAACTATGTGATTATACCTAGAGCCACTGATTGTACACTTAGGATAGATTGTATGGTATATGAATAAAGCTGCTAAAAAAACAATAAAGGGGGTTGGGGTGGATAAGGGGTATGGGATTTTTAGGTTTTCTTTTTTCTTTTATTCTATTGTTGGAGTAATGAAAAATGTTCTAAAATTGATTGTGGTGATGAATACACAACTATGTGATGATACTGTAAGCCACTGATTATATATTTTGGATGGATTATATGGTGTATGAATGAATCTCAATAAAATTGCATTAAAAAAAAGAACTGTACAGTATATACTGATCCAGATGACAAACCAGTGAACTATGTTAAAAGCACTCTCAATATTACATTTGACAAAAAGTTTTGTGCTTTTCACATAGCTTGTTGCCCCGTAAAAGGATTAACAGCACGTTTTAAAAAATAAATTAAGAAGTATTTATAGGAAAAAAAAAAAAAAGAACTGTACAGCTTGAAGAACTGTTACAAATTCATCCCGTGTAACCATGACCACACCATGAAATAGAACTTTATTGGCCTCCCAGAAGTCTTCTAATGATTCCTCCTTTTCCCCACAGATAATAACCACTATTCTCTGCCATTTGCCTGTTTTGGGATCTTTATATAAATGGAATATACAGTTAAAAAAATAAATTGGCCATAGATATGTGGGTTTATTTCTGAACTTTCAGTAGGAGTCTATGGGTCTGTGCCTGTCTCTGTACAGTGCCATGTTGTTTCGATTACTAGGGCTCTGTAAAAAGGTTTGAAACTGGGAAGTGTGAGTCCTCCTACTTTGCTCTTCTTTTTCAAGGTGTTTTTGGCTACCTGAGGCCCCTTATCCTTTCACTATACCCATCACATAAATTTGATGATTGGCTTTTCCATTTTTAAAGAAGGCTTTTGGAATTTTGGTTGGGATTGCATTGAATCCATAAATTATTTTAGGTAAAACTGATATCTTAATAATACTTAGTCTTCCAACCTATGAACGTGGAATGTCCTTCCATTTATTTAGGTCTTTGGTTTCTTTCAGTAATGCTTTGTACTTTCCTGTGTACACATCCTTTATATCCTTGGTTATAGTTATGCCTAGATTTGATTCTTTCAGTTGCTATTGTGGATGGAATTTTTTCTTGATTTCCTCTTCACATTGTTCGTTAATAATGTATAGAAACACTACTGATATTATCTGTAGATCTCATACCCTGCTTTTGGTGCGGGGGGGGGCTGAATTCATGTATTAGCTTTAGCAGCTTTGTTATGGATTTTTAAGGATACTCTCTCTATAGGATCATGTCATCTGCAAACGGGGAAGGTTTTACTTCTCCTTACCAGTTCCTCCCACCATAAGATTTGGCTGTGTCCTCTCCCAGAAATAATACTTCCTCCTCCATGCCTCCTTCCTGGGTTAACCCTTACTCTTTACTCAGCTCTCCACTAAGGTCTCAGGAAGTCTTCCCTGATCCCCGACATCACAGGTCTCAAAACACCAAATACCTGCCCTTTATGATATGTATCCCAGTTCAATGTGAACATTAATTTATGTAGGTTTTTGATTTGCATTCCCCTCCTCACTGGGCTGTAACCTCCAAGAGACCAGGCACTGGGACTGTCCCTCTCTCCTGTCCCTCCCCGCACCTAACAAGATGTCTGGCACAGAAATAGGCCTCCAGTAAATTACAGTTGACTAAAAGAATGGATTTCCTGGTTTCCTATATTGAAAATTGAGGGTAATTAGATCTACCTCACAGGATTTTTGTAAGGATGTTTTACATGAGAACCCCATGTGCTAGATGCTGGAGGTTGGCTGGGCTCCCTCACTCTCTGACTTGCAGAATACATCATTCACATTCGTTTAGCAAAATGTCTGATTTCTGTATGTCAGAGACATTCTTGATCACTCATACATTCAAAAAACCACAGTTGGTAAAATCAAGAATGCCAAGGGTGACTAGAGTTAACCGCCTAGCCACAGGCTCTATCTAATGAAGTCTGGAAACCAAACTGGAGCCAGCTTCTCCCCAGAGCCAAAGTTACTCCCCTAGAGGATTCAGTAGTTTCCTAAGAGGCAAAGAAAACCCCTATTCCTGACTTGCTGCCATGGGGTGCCTTTGGCCTGAGGAGACGGTAGGTGGCCTGGCAAGTGTTTATTAGACATACTCCTTGTGCCAGGCACTGTCCTCATTTTGCAGCCAGAAGGGACCTTGGAGATATACTGGTCCAACCCTTTCATTTTAGAATTGAGAAAACTGATGGCCAGAGAGAAGTGACTTCCCCAAGGTACCTTAACCTGCAGAGGTGACTTGTCTTAGCTGTACTGGGGGCAGAGAGGAGAGTAGAATGCAAATCTATCACTTCCGGGTTCTCTGGTCCACATTCACTATTCATCACAGCCCAGCAGAGTTTTCTCAGTCGGCCTGCTGGATTCCTAAAAGACAAGCTAAACTAAAATTGTTTTCTCAATGATGCTGGACCTCCAAATAGCTTAATATCATTCTGGAAGCCGTAGGTGATTTGTCCCATCTGCTCTCCACGCTCATCTCTCCTCGCTTTTCATCTTGCATTCAATACTCACCCCACTGAACCCCCTACAGTTCACTCTCTGGGCTTGCATGTGCTGTTTTCCACACCTGGAATCTCTTCCCCTCCACCTCCCGCTAACTTACTCTGCTCAGTGTCTAGGTCTCAGATGAAACATCTCAACCCGGGTGCAGGGCCCTATATCCTAGGGAGCACACTAACCGGTTGTTACCTCTTCAGTGTCCTTCTTCCCTGAGAAAGTCTGAACTCTCTTCAGAAAGTTAATGTGTCAATCTCCCGGGGACCCCCGACCCCCAGCACACTGAAGGTACAGAGGTACACAGTAAGAAATTGAAGAGAAAAATAATAAATGAACCAAGAGCTTAAGGAAGTGCCTAGAATAAAAACCACAGAAGGCAGTGAGAACAGACCAATCAGGAACCTTCATTTAAATGCAATTGATGAAAGGGGTTGTGAGAAATCTCAGGGTACAGGAAGAAAATGTTTTCCCTCAAAAAGAAGGGTGGTTATGGACGGACAAGTAAAACATATGGATTAAAAATAAATAAATAATAGGGGGAACAAATGTTAAAATAAATTTAGTAGATTGAAATGCTGGTGATCGGTGAGGGGGAGGGGTAAGGGGTATGGTATGTATGAATTTTTTTCTGTTTTCTTTTTATTGCTTTTTCTGAATTGATGCAGATGTTCTAAGAAATGATCGAGATGATAAATATACAACTATGTGATGACTGTGAGTTACTGATTATATAACAAGAATGGAATGATCATATGATAAGAATGTTTGTGTTTGTATGTGGTTATGTATCATAAATAAAAAATCAATTAATTAAAAAAGAAGGGTGGTCATTTATTCACACTTAAGGAGGCTGGTCCACAAATGTAATCAGACCCTCATCGTGAATGGGGTCTGCAATATGATGCTGTGTCTCGGGGTCTAGTTCAGGCTTTTAGGGCCTGAATCTGGCATCCCTGCACGTTGACACAGGCTGTGTTCATCCCATCTAGATTCCAGATCTGGTGAGTCACGTAGGTCTGTGGTGAAGCAAGCATGGTTTAACATGCTCTGTGGGCTCACACCTCTGCAGACAGAGAGCAATCCTGGGTCCCGCCTCTATGTAGGAGAGTATGCAAACCGATCCCAGCCTCAGAGGAGAAAGCCACATTGTTTGCCTGCCAGTAGGATAACCAAAGGCTGAGACAGAATTACATCATTTCCTGAATTTTCTTATACTAAAACTAGGAGCAGCTAATTATTTGTTAACTCGGTATAAGGCTTTTCTCAAATAACCCAACTGGTAAAAGAGACTACTCCATCTCCCCACCCACCCTCAATCTGTCTAACTGCCCAAGGCAGTGAAGACCCCCTAGGAAAAATCTGGGCAATCACAGGTAGGAGGAAGAAGCCAGGGAGCCCAAGGGGAGCAGGAGGTGCCTCTGGGGGTCTGGGGAGGTAACAGCACCTACTTCCTTCCAGAGTCCCAGGAACCTGTGCCTGGTCTCCAGGTTTCAGAGAACCTTCCTGAAGGTAAGTGAAGGGTTCTTCAGACCACCCGCTGACAAGACACTGGGTGCCAGCTGCCTTTATGAAGGGCTATGCCCTTATCTGCTGAGCCAGGCCTGGCTGCCCCTCTGCTGGTTTCCCCATATACAGCCCAGCAGACTTTATCAAAAAGGTGAAGTCATATTATCTGGCTCTTTGTCATCTGGCGTATTGCTGGGGAGCATACATCCAAAACCCCCAGTTAACTGCGGCTAGATTGAAAACAGCTCAATGTTACAGGACACGGCAGCCAAACTGAATCATTCTGGGCAGAAACAAAGTCTTCCATTAGGAATAGCTCAGTGTTGATGTATCAGCTGGTGAGTAAAATGCATCTCTCAGGTACAATCCCCCAGGATAACTCTAACCCATCTGATTATCTCACAAGTTTCTCATACAGACACAAGCTTATAAATATATATACATTTCAACATTTACTTTTTTTTTTTCATGGGCAGGCATCGGGATCAACATTCACTTTTAATTGCAATGCTGGACATTTACACATATGGAAAATAACACTGTGCCATTAGTTATAAACACATTTAAATTATAAAATGGGGACCATTTGAAAGTGTCAGTAGCATAGCCCAGATGTGGATCTAGCTGGGGGAGGTGTGTAAAGGGGGGAATGAGGTTATAAATGGAAGAGAGTTGCCATTTATTTGGAAGGGTCCATGAGAATTTCTTAGAAGTCACCAACCATCTTATTCTTGATTATCCACAATAATGGGGAGAATGGCATGAATAATCTAAGATGATGGAGAACTAAAACAGACCAATGGCAAACCAGCATTTGGCTTTGGCATGCAGTGAAATGTAGAGGCGATTGGACACACAACCCCCTCTGTCTGTCCCCCAGTGCCAGCCCCTCCCTGTGCTGGCTGTAGCAACAACCTGAGAGGCAGCTGGGCTGGGAGCCACAACCAAATTCATAAAATGGGTAACCCATTTGCCAAGACTCAAGAATCTATCTCAATATTTTCGCACATGTGATATAGTGGGAGAGGCAGGCCCAGCCATGCAGTCAGTTCACCTACCCATGTGAATAGACAATATAAAAAGGCAGATAAATTAGATTGTGGCCACAAGCACATCAGCGGTTGTATAACCAGAAAGACTAAGCAGGATGGGGAAGGTAAATTACCACCCTTTTCCTCCATTTCTGATCCCTTCTCTCAAAATGACTTTTTTCAATTTTTTATCTTCGTCCACTTGGAAACAGGATTGCAGGGCAGCAAACAAAGCATTTTTAAGTGAAGGAGAGAGGGAGGTTTGGGAGTACTTTTTATTAATGGATACAGGAGTTGGGACCAGTTGCTAGGAAATGTGTAGCCAAGAAACATCACTGCCAACCTCACCATCTGTGGCCAGATTAACATGATGGGAGGTGGGGGGAGGCAGGTTGTGGATAAAGGATCTCTCAGGAGTCTCCCCTTCTCCCAGAACTGACTCTGGAATCACAGAGACCTGAGATCACAGACCTGAGTTTGAACCCACCACTTAATAACCGGTAACCTTAGGCTTGTACTTGATCTGAGCTGCAGTTTCCTCATCGGCAAGAAAAGGATTCCACAGGGTTGCTGGAATACAATAATGCATGTGGCTTAGCACAGCACGTGGCGTGGAGCCAGAGGTTGGCAAATGGTCTACATTATTATCATTCCCGTGCAAATCTGGCTGATAGCCAGTTTAGGTCAGGCTGGGGGTAGAGCAGAGAAAGCTAAGAAATACAGCTCTGCCCAGCTTCGGAATGACAGTGGAATGGTGTGTGTGGGGAGGAAGTATGGGGGCAGGGGAGAAGCCGCTGCCAGGGCCCAGATCACTGAATGATATGGACACACACACACACACACACACACACACACACACACACAGGTCCAGAGAGGAGCCACGGGCACAGGCACCTGTACGCCAGTGTGCCCACACCCACACCGCTGTGGCCAGGCCCCGCTAGCTGCAGCTCCTCAGAATACTCACGTGCACAGGTTTTCCCATCACTGCGCAGCTCGTGTCCCTCGGGACACTGACAGGCAAAGGACCTGTCCGTGTTGACACAGGAGTATTCACAACCATGATCACTCAGCAAGCAATAATCCACCCCTGCGAAACCAAAGAGCTGGGTAAGGCCTCCGGGCTACCGCTGATGGGAATGCATGTGGAAGTGACCACTGTGCTTGTCCCCGCACCCCCTCTCTGCATGCAGCCCCCAATGGATACCCTGCAAGTTCTCCAGAACAGAGACAGGGGCAGGGGAAGTGGGGATCCTGCGTCCTCTGCAGCCACCGCCCTCTCAACTCCTAGGATACAGGTTTTCCCTCTGAAGGTGGTTTCCATATGAGCCAGGAGGAGGAACTCACTGGAACAGGTCTTGAGGTCCTCGTTGATGAGGAAGCCTTCCGAGCACTGGCAGACGAAGGACTCCTCCGTGTTCAGGCACAGCTGCTCACAGCCGTGGTCGTTCTCCGCGCAGTGGTCCACCCCTGCGTTGGCCACATACATGAAACGCGAAGCAAACAAGGGGACAACGCCCCATGGGCCGCAAGGAGTGAAAGACAAAACCTGCCCAGATGGAGTCCCTCTGGGCCTGCTTTACCTCACTGGTATTAGAATGAGCTCTGGGGAAGGTTTCATTCCACTCTGTGCCACTGGGCACCATGGGGGATCAACCGTGTTCGTTTCTCCTCCCCATCTCTTTTTTGGAAGAGTAAAGCACACACAGCTCCTCTGACTGGGAAATGACGTCTGTTCTCAGTGTTAATAATAACAGCTTTCAAGACATCCCTGGAAAGCAGGCACTATTCCCATCTCCCAGGGAGGAAATCGGTGGCTTGTCCAAAGCCACTCAGCTGACAGAGCAGCAACTAGGAATGAGGATTCTGGCATCAAGCTCCACCTCCACAACTTCCTGGCCACGAGACACTGGTCCGTCCCTTAAAGTCTCTGTGCCACGGTTTCCTGACTTGAGAAACGGGGTGATGGTAGCTTTCTATAGGACTATGGTGAGAAATGAGATGAGTTGGTACATGTGATGCCTGGCACACAGCAACCACTCAATGAATGCTTATTGCTATTAAGTTGTGCTGAATAAGAATTAATTGCACAGCTTCATTTCTATTTGAAAATGAAAAGGAAAAACTGACTTTTTTTTTAATCTTCCTATAACCAGGACACCCAAATCCAGAAAACAAACCCACAACGGGCCTGCATGTGTGGCCCATCCTGGAGCCCAAATGCCACACAGCTGGCCCCAGTGGGCTAGTGAACACACAGCTGCCATGCACGGCTCCCACAGACAGCCCGCCCTGCAGGCTGCCTTTCAAATGGAGAGGACGCACCACCAGAGACTGGAGAGACACTGGAGGCCTTGTGAAGGGCCACCTAGTAAGTTCCTTCATTCCCACAGACTTCTGGAACATTCCATTGGTGGATTTACCTTCTGCAAACATATGCAGGATCTCAGGAGCCAGATGCCTGTGTTCACATCCTCGGTACACCCTACCGGCCGTATGACCCTGGGAAAGTTACTTAATCTTTCTGAGCTGCTGTTTCCCCACTTTAAAATAGGGTATAGGAGCAACCGAAGTCCTGTGGACTCCATCATCGACCCCAGAGGGAGTGAGCAACATGGCGGTGGCAGCCTAGCACTAGAACCTCTCCTTGGTGGTGCATGGAGCTGGAGATCTGTGCCTGAAGAACTTTCCCATTCCTGAACCAGGTCCAAATGAAGGGCTGCTTGCTGAAGATGCATTCAGTTGGAATCTGTGGCTCAGATGTCCACTATTGGCAACATGGTCGAATTGGGGATTTTGTTGTGAAAAAGCCCATGGTGCTAGGGCATGAAGCTTCAGGAACAGTTGTAAAAGTGGGATCACTGGTAAAGCATCTAAAATAGGGTATAAACATAGCAGCCTCATGGCTGTTGTGAGGATAAAATGAGTTACTGCATAAAAAGTACTCAGCAGGGCTTGCTGTTATGGTCTAGGGTTCCCCAAGCTCTCAGGGTGGCAGATTATCGTGGCTTTCTCTGGGGACTCCTAGATAGTTCCTTAGAGCTGATAGTTCCTTAGAGCTGATAGGATCTAAAAAGAAGATCCTAATGAGAAAGGGATCTGCTCTGAGTTCCTCTGGGTTCCCCCAAGTCACGATGGGAGGGAGAGGGCATGCCAAGGGCCCTGGGGGTCTAGGTGGGTCCATCCAGGTCGTGCCCAACCTGTCCACTGGTACCTGCCAGGGCCACCAGCTGGTAGGACCCACGCTCCTGGAAGAAGGCAGGATCTGCACAGATGCATCTTCAAAAGGTTGTCTCCTTGTTGAATGGAGGATCTCCTGTTCTCCACTAGCATCTCTTCAGAACTCAGAGATATCCAGAGGCAACTGCACTGCAAGGTGTCCCAACTTACTGGTTCAAAAGTTCTTTGGCCTCTGAGGCCAGTCCTTAGAAAACTTGATGGAGGCACTTTGTTCCCTCTGAAGACTGAAGGGAAACAACTTTTCCTGAGGACTGCTCTGTACCTAATACTTCATCTGTGAAACTTTCCCTCCTGGCAATTTAGTGTCCAAATGCTGAACAGCTGCAGTGTTCTCAATCACAAGCTATCTCTGTCTCCAAAGCTGGAGCAGATGTGTAGCTTGCTGGGCGGAAAGCCACACAAAGGGCCCCTTCTATGCCGGCCATGTCACCAAGACCCTTTCCCAGCATGCCAGGTCACAGAGCTCCCCTCAGGGTTCATGCGCTCCCACCCCTGCTGGCTTGGGCCAGTGGAGAGACTGCGCCTCATAAAAGATGATGGAACCATCCAGCTGGCAAAGCCTGCAAGTTTCCATGTGTTTACATCACCAAATGGAGCTTTGTTGTGGCTCTCAGACAAGAAAAGGAAGACGTCTCCACAAAAAGTCTCATGTTTCTCAGCTCTTGGTGGTGGCACAAGTACTTTCTGAGCTCTGTCCCTTTGGCCTCTTAGGCCAACCCAGGGCATGGTAAGGCCAGACACTGGTCACCCTGGCCACTGGTCACCCTCACAGGCTCCATGACAATGAATTATTACCATGGACTGGAAGCTTCCTAGTGCTAAGAGGGAAATGCTCTCAATTACTCCCCTTAACAGAGTTAGGAGTCAATACTATTATTTTCTTATTCTTTTTTTTTTTTAACAGGTAGTAAAATCAAGGCTGGGAGAAGTTAAATAATGAAATAACTTGCCCAGGGTCACACATTTGTATGGGGTAGAACTCAGATTGAACTCAGGCCTGCTGACTCATAGTCAATGCTCTTAATGATAAACAATAAGGTTAGCTATGATTTACTGAGTGCTTATTATGTGCCTAGCAGCACTGTTCTAAGTGTTTAAATGAGTTTATTGTTTTAATACTCACGACCCAATCCAGGACGTAGGTGTCATTAACAATCCTATTTTACAGATGATGGAACTGAAGCAAAGAAGGTTAAATCTCTTGAACCATCAGGCCCCCCAAAACCCAGGGGCCTCAGAAATGACCCACCCTGCGGACCTCTGTGAGGAGCCCCTCAGGTGCCCCGCCCCCCAGCCGGCGCCCCGCCCCTGGGGCTCACTTACGGCTGCAGGTCTTGCCGTTGGGGTCCAGGGTGTAGCCCCGGCGGCAGCGGCAGTAGTAGCTCTCCTCGGTGTTGACGCATTCGTGTGCACAGCCCGGTTTGCTCAGCGCACAGTAGTTGATCCCTGGGGTGAGAAAGGCAGAGAGGTCCCTTCAGTCTCCAGGCTTCTGGAGGGCTCCATGGGCCCCCCATGAAGCAAACCTGCCTGCGAAGTAAGTCCTGAAATGCTCATTTGTTCATTTATTCACCAAGTGCCAGGCCCTGAGTTAGATACAGAGACGGTAATGCTAAGAGGTAATCCCTGCCTTCCAGGGGCTCCCGCTCTACTGGGGAGGCAGACATGTAAACGGGCAGTCATAAGACAGAGAGATGATAAAGCAGCAGAGCGGCGGGCCCCAACTCAGTCCTCGGATCAAGGATGTCTTTCCTGTGGAGGTGATGGCCAGCTGGAGTCCTGGAGGAGAAGGAGTTGTTAGACAAAGTAGGGGAGAGGGAGGAGAGAGTGAGGACTTGGGAACAGCAAATGCAAAGGCCTAGGGATGAGGGAGAGGGGACCCATTTGGGAAGCGGCAAGGAGCTGAGGATGGCCAGAGCAAGAGGAGACAGATGTGGAGAGGTGAAGAGAGCGGGTCCGGCAGGAAGGCCTTGCAAGCCCTGGGACAGAGACTAGGAAAGGTTTAAACAGGTGGTCGGAGGGCCAGGGTAAGGTGGTGGAGGTGGCAGGTCTGAGCCTTTTAATTTGCAGTGGAGGGGAAGACCGGGGAATTTCAGTAAATAAGGCACTCTACAAGACACTGAGAATACAGCTCCTCTCCCTGGAAACTTGTTAGAAAGAAGCTGGTAACCCAAATCTACCTCTGGATTTTCCAGCACTGATCTTTTCCCCCTTTGATGACCAAAGAAGAGAGAAATGGTTGAGGGACACAGTTCCCAGCCCAGACCCTTCCAAGAAAGATAGAACAGCTGAGAAAATCCAAGCAATTGCTTCATTGAGTTAATCTGTTAATCCAGGCCTCAACGCACTAAGAGACTGCTGTCTGCAGGAACATCGGACAGTGACAACGGACAGCACCAGGCAGAATAAACAAAAGCTGATATTACAAAACATCCAGTTATTTAGAAGAGCCAGGAAATGGCAGCGACATTAAGAAGGGTCCAAATTCTTAACCTTGCTCTGGGAGAGATCATGACAGCATTCACATCAAACTGGGGAAGACAGACTTCTGATGCTGCTCTAGGTTATCACAGTTCTGTCCTAGGGTAAGATTAACCCCCATCCAAACCGTGTTCCTGCCAGCAGATGGAAACTGCATCATAATCAGTAGTCTAATAGCAACGTCATTTCCTGGCAGAAAATGCTAAAACCACAAGACCCCACATAGCAGGTGAGTGGGGAGACGACGCATTAGAAACAGGAATAAAATGAGCTTATGGAGGGCCTTTATAAGGCTGGTGTTTGGGGAAAAGGTCACCACTAACCCCATGCGCTGGGCTGGACCCGTTTATCTGCACACACTGTTCTTTTTCTGGGGAATGTGGAAGACCCTGTTGTGGTTGCTGTGCTAAAAACCTTTACCTCTGTCTTCCTTGGTAATAGAATTCTGACCCCCAAGAATGAATCATGATCGGTCTAAACCAGCCTGTTAACCGTGTTCTCCTTTGCCAGTTATTGGCCTAGGGGTGTGAATATGCCCTAATTCTGGCCATGAGGCATCTGAAAAGAAATGCCTTTTTCTGCCTTCTTCTCTTTTTGTAATGTAGTAGTGTAAAGATATGATGCCTGGAGCTGCAGCAGTCATCTTGTAGCCAGGAGGCAACAAGCATGAGGCTAAAAAGTCAACATGCAGAGGATGCAAAGTGACAGAAAGAGTCACTTGATGACATTTCGGAATCATTGAGCACAACTCTGGGACCAATCACTGCTGGGTAAAAAGTAAATATCCTTATGTCTTAAGACACTATTAATTGAATTTTCTGTTTCATGTGACCAAAAAGCACCCTAAGTGATACAGGGGGAATAATCTGAAACCATAAAATAATGAGCTGAGAATGTGCACATTTTATTTTTATTTATCATGTCTCTACCAAAAAAACTATTTGAGGAATTTGAGGATAGAACTATCAGAGGATAGGATATGGGCACCCTCTTGCTTCAATGTCTCCTCAGGCCCTTAGGATAAAGACTGAGATCGCTAGTGTGGCCCTGGAGGCCCAGTATGGCCTCACTCTAGCTTATTCCAGATTGTTCACATGCCACGTGCTGTATGTGCTCCAGCCACATTAGTCATTAGTTCACTCTAGTCCATAGGTCTCCTCCTACCAAAGGTTCCTCTTCCTGCTGGTCTTTCTTCCTGGAATGTCTCATCCTTCCCCTTCCACCCCCAACATTAACCCCTGTCTTCCTGCACATGTCAGTTCAGCATCATTTGCCCAGCGACTCCCTTCATGACCTCCCTGATGAAGTCTGTTTCCAGGGCCCCTCCTGTGTAGCTTTCATCATAGTGGTTCTGTAATGCATTTTATGTGCTTCCTCTATGTCTGTTTCTTTCACTACCCAGCGAGTTCCATGAGCAGAAACCATGACATTTTTGTTTTTCTCATCATTAAAGGCAGTCAATAAAAATGCTAATTATGCTAATCATAGTTGCCAAAATCTCTTAAGCATCTGTAAGTGCCACACTGCTAAGCACCTCACAGGCATAATTTCATCTGGCCTTACGTATGCACTATTGTTATGCATATTTTAAAGATAAGGAAACAGAGGTTTGGAGAGGTTAAACTTGCTCAAGATCCCATAGCTAGTACAACTGGAGCTGGGAAAGGAACCTAGAGCCGAGGGACCCCATTCCCCTCCCTTAAAGGCTATGTGAGGTGACCTCTGAGTGACTGGTGGATGGGACTTCCTGCGTGCACAGGGGAGGTATAAGAGTCGCTGCAGACTGAGCACACAGAGCGATGTCCCTATGACATGCAGCTGCTGGCCTCAAAGAAGAGACAGCACTGCGCTCTGTTATGGCCCCTGCACTCTCCCCGTAACTCGGGCCTTCTGTAGGAGGAGAGCAGAATAGCATTAGCCGTAGGCAGTTTCAGTTCATCTGTCTGGGATTCAGCAGCAGCCTTACCTGCATGGAACAAAATGGGAGTACTGGGATCAAGCAGAGGATGGATCAGGAAAAACAGGCCGGGCCCATAAAGCACTGGCCACAAACAAGCAAACAGACACAGAACATGTAGGTCAGGCCATCTAGTTTAGGGCCCATGGAATCACTTCATTACACACCAGTAACTAAGGGTGCTGGTTTGAAGCTGTTATGTACCCCAGAAAAGGCCACGTCCTTTTCATCCATTCTTGTGGGTACAGACCTGTTGTGGGTGAACCTTTTATTTAGGTTATTTCAACTTGAGATGTGACCCACCTCCTTCAAGATGCATCTTAATCCTTTTTAAGAAGATAAAAACAGAGAGCTCAGAGAAAAAGAAACCCAAAGAAGCAAGCAAGGACCCAGAAGACCTCAGAGAGGAAGCCACTGGATCCAGAAGCTGAAAGCAATTAAACCCAGGAGCAAAGGGCCAGCAGATGCAGGTCATGTGCCTTCCCATGTGACAGAAGTGTCTCAGATGCCAGGAGTCTGTCTTCACAGTCTAGGTATCATCCTCTTGATGCCTTCATTTGGATATTCTCATGGCCTAAGAACTGTAAATTGTAAGTTAATAAATTCCCATTGTTATAAGTTAGTCCATTTCTGGTATATTGCATTTCATCAGCTTTAGCAACCAAAACACTAAGATTCATAAGGGTGAGCCTGGGCCATCAGGGAAGGTGAAAATATCTTTGGTAAACTCTGCTTTAAAAATCCAGTGTCATTTTTAAGAAAGATAAATACATGAAATAATTCAACAGGAAGACATTTAGATTCTTAAAAAGGTTACCACTCAGCTATCGGCAAATAGGCATTCAAAATGACCCTTTTCTAGAGGTTTCTATATAGCAGACATTTAACTGCAGCTCTTTGCCTTCTCTTCATACTTGGTTCATATTTCTTCATGTATATGTGAGTGTGTGTGTGTGTGTTATTTAGATATCCTTCATTCATTCACTCAATAAGTAGTTATTGGCTACCTACTATATAACCCAATCCAGTTGGGTCTCCTCACATTATAACTGTGAAGTGGTATGCATGGGCCAAGCTTGGGGGGTGTAGCTTTATCTGGTGAGTTCCAGGGTGTCCAGTGAACCCCTCCAAAGGATGGTGGAATTGTCAGATAACAAATTAAATAGAGTTTATGAGTGCAACTATGCGGAGCTCTGTGTAGAACCCAAAGAAGGAGAACCAACTGGGGAGATAAGACATGAAAACATGAAAGATTAGTTCAGACCCCTGAAGAAAATTATAATGCCAGCTGAGTGGCATGGATAGTAAGTTTCAGGAAAAAAAAAAAAAAGGATGGGCAATGAAATATTAAAGCTGGAAATCCCATTCCTTCAGCTTAGGAAACCCAAGTCCAGAGAAGTAAAGTACCCTGTCTGAAGTCACATGGCCAATATGAGTGACATCGCCAAGACTTGACCTCACATAGCTCAGTCTACCTGGGTTCCTCATACTGGATTTTTTTTTTTTTTCAACAGTGGCAGACACTGGGAATTGAACTCGGGTCTCTGGCATGGCAGGTGAGAACTCTACCTGCTGAGCCACCATGGCCTGCCCTCATATTGGCTTTTAAAGTGCAATAGCTCCAGCTACATGGAGTACTAGTCCATGGTACCAGGCTGACAAATCCCAGAGCCCAGCACATCTGATTCAGCTCTGGAACCCCAGTCAGACAAACAGGGTGTCCAGTCCTATTTCTGCGCTTTGCACCACCGCCTTAATAATTTATTCTTTGAATTGATGACAGCCCTCTCCAGTAGGAGAAACTTTGCCTGGCTGGGGAGGAAGAACAAATCCCAGCCAAAAGTCTTTTTTTCAGTAGAGTTCTACCTTGAACTTTTTTCCCCAGCTTAATTGGATGACATTAAATTCCTTTGAAAAACAGATTTCTTATGAATTTTGAAAATAATGCACATCCATCAACTTCCCATTAAATGAAAATGGCTATATCCTGAGCTCAAGATTTGTAATGCTCAGCTCACTTGAGAGACCTTAGGCTCCTAATAATAAACTCCAGATTTTAAACCCAATTTCTTCACTTTCCTCTTCCACGTAATGCTCCAGAGAGCTGAAGACAGTGAGCACTGGCTTCCATTTACAGCTGTCTGCCATAACCGAATGAGTGCAAACATAAGTCAAGGGCAGTCCTGAGAGCTGACCTCAGGAGTGGAGGGCTGGGTTTGTAGCAAAGAGAATGGAAAATGTAACGATGAGGGAGGATGCTAGGAGAAGGGCTGATGAGGACAGTGCATCTTAGGAACAAATTCTGTTTTTCTTGGATGAGAATGTAGGGCACCTGGCTAGAGAGGAAATGGAGCTATAACCACCAAATATATATGAATGAGTGTTAGGGACTCTGGCTATAGTACAGCCTGCAAACAGGCCCAGCCATCAGCTGACTCGCGGCAGTCAAAGGACTCCAAATGGTCGCTTCCTCTTTCCTCACCCATCTGCTCTCAGCCCCCTTCTCCCTTGATAATGATGCATGCATTGCCTTGGACCCTTCTCTGATCCCAAGTGCCTCTTCAGGCAGGGTGAGGAGGGAGTGGCAGTGGTAGAAGGAATTTTAGACTAATGGTAAGGGATGCAGGGCTTAAAGCAAGTTCTGTCCCACCAGATGGCCAAATTCCTAACTTATTTCCTTTTCACTCCATTAGTAACACAAAACAAAGCTTGCAGCCATAATGAGGGTCTGAGTTGAACCAAATCTAATTATCTCTCATAAATGCTTCTGGCCCACAAATACGAGTCCACCTGTGAGTGATTTTCCTTGGGTGCAGTCAGCCCCTGACACAGTCATCCCTGGAAAAAGGTGTAAACAGCACAGAAAGGCCAGGCCAAAAAGGTTGGCCCTCCAACACATTGTATGCATGTGTGGTCTAATGGAAACTATTCCATCTCATTGTTTTCATATTCTGAATGCTCTCAATTAAAATTCCCATTTACTACTTGAATGTTTCCAGGCAAGGCAGTGGGAATTAAATTTTAAAAGAGAGGTTCAGTTTCAAAATATGATCCCTGTAACCATCTGCCACCCTGCAAAGTTTTACACTTATTAGAATGAGCTTGAACATTAATGTGTGCTGTAAGCAGATGTGACTCATCTGGATTTAGTTGTACAGCCCACAACGTGGTTCAAAAGAGATATATGGTGAAACGTTTGAAAACTCAGTCCTGCTATGCAGACACTGCTATATGCAGCATTAGGAGAAGTGGGAGAAGGAGAATATAAGAAAATACATCTCTTATTGGGAGCTCTAGAGAGTTCTGTGAATCATATTGTTAGAACTTGAAGAATTCAGTATGCATAAGTATATATTGACTATGGGAATGCATTCTGAAAAAATTCACAACTTACACCCCTTAAAAAGGCCATCTTTTAAGTAAGATTGGATAATTCAAATAATAGTTGCAGTTTCTCCAGGATTCACTCACTCATCCAATAAATACTGTGCTGCACCCATATATATGTCAAGCACTCTTTGAAGTGCAATGAGAAAGTCAAGCACTCTTTGAAGTGCAATGAGAAAAAGGTAAAAATCCCTGTCCTCGTTGAGTTTCTGTTCTAGTGGTCTCTCAAGAAGAGTCTGGTTTAAAGGGATCCTGTTTGGGAGTGCAAGTTCTAGACCCCTAGTCAAGCCCCTTGATGAGGCAGATGGCAGGAACCTGAGTCATTCAGTGCATCATCAATGATAACCTGCTGACACTCCATGTGCCCCTTGAACACTGCCAGGATGCCCTGGGGGCCTTACTTTTGTTCATACTGAAAAGGGTAGAGCTGCCACTTTCTCCTCCTGGCAGCCAGAAATTGTTCTATCTTGAAGGACTGAAAGAAACCAGCACCTTTTACCTACTGTCTCTTGGCCCAGACTTTTCTTTGTTAAAGTTCTGAATACAAGTGGGAGCAATGGTGGTTTGTTGAAGGGGTGAGGAGGTGGGCAGGTATTCCCTTTTGGATGGGTGGGTGCTTCAGCTAGGGCCCTGACTTTGCTAAATGAACCCAATGGACAGACCCAGTGCACCCTCCTTAAGATTTTCAAGGACATTTTATGCACCCAGTGTATAAAATCATCCCCATAACAGGATCAAGTGAACCAAAAGTTAAAGTCAAAGAGCAGAGTAGTGTTAGTAAACCCAAGTGCTGAGTACAAGTACACCCCCCTTAAGATTTTCAAGGACAGGAAAACGAAGCAGACACACATTTAGCAGAACCACCTCCCTCCAACACCCAGTGTGACTCACTTCTGCATGTTCTCCCATCTGGATTCAGGGTAAACCCTTTCAGGCAACGGCAGGAGTAAGAATCATCTGTGTTGACACAGTCCTGCTGACATCCATGATTAGTGGAGGCACAATAGTCTATCCCTGGAAAGAAAGAAATATGATAATAATGATGAGCAACAAAACCATAAATCTAACAAATGAAATTCAAGGGATTTTCAGCCTTAACCTTTCCTAAATGGGTAAAATCCCATAATGTTGAAGACTTTTGCCATGAAGAGATCTCTCAATGAGGCTTTTTCCATGTGTAGGGATATGACCCCCTTGAAAGAGAAACTTGTTGACATGTTACAAAATATTTATGCAACCAGTGAGTGTGTGAACATGTTTTTCTTGTCGTGGTTCATCTTACATCCACCAAAATGAGAACATAGAGATTATGTTACTGAAGCAAGAATAGAAAAGTCATGCAATAGAACGAGACAGTTGTCTGAGCACAAATAAGAACTTCATTTGTAATGAGGTTTGAAAGTATTACAATTCAATAAAGGGTCAATTATTCAATAAGTGGTTTTGGGGGAAACTATGTAGTTGGAAAAAAGTAGTAATCGCATTTCTTGCCTTAAAGTGAACTAATTTCCAGATTGATTCATAAAGCCAAATAATAAACATAAAACTATACAAAAATGTAGGTGATTGTGGCAAAACTTTTCTACACATAAAAGCAATAGAAGAAATAAAGGAACAGATACTATAGTTTTATTACTTGGAAGTTAAGGATTTCAGGTACATTTAATATTTTGACTATAATAATTAAATGACAAATAAGGAAAAGTATTTGCCATATAGAAGATGCAAAGTATAATAATTTTATTATAGTAACAATTTATAAATCTGTGTGAAATTATAAAGCTAAACATCTATTAAATATTTTATGGCCCTTATATCAAATGTTCATTATCTTATTTAATCCTCCTAACAATTTTATGAAATAGGGATTAATATGATCTCCATTTTGCAGTAAGGAATCTGAAGCTGAGAGAGCGTAAGAAACTTCATAGAGTCACCAGTTAATAAACACTGAGGACAAAATTTGGACCCCAGTCTGACTCTAAAGTCCATGCTGAGTCTTATGTTATGTAGCTAAGATACTGATAGAAAAAGAAATCAAGGATTTGGAGAGACAATTCACAGAAGAAGAAATACAAATGTCTGATGATTATATGAAAAAAGTGTTAACCTCATGTTTATTCATTCATTCAATAAATATTTTCTGAGCATCTACCATGGACTGGGCCCTGAAATTTGGCAGTGAGCAAAGAGACAGTCCTTTGCCTCATGGAGTTTACAGAGTTCCCTTATAGTCTCTTTAGAGGAGGGGATTATTCATTAAGCAAATAATCACACCAATAAATATACATTTGCACATTGTGAGAATTTTATGAACAAAAGATAATCAATAATTTAGAGGTGGGGCAAAACGGTGGCATAGGGAGGTATGGAATTTACTTAGTCCTGCAGAGCAACTAGTAAATAGCCAGGAACAATTTGGAACAAATGTTTGGTGGACATTCATGATTGGACACACATTGTACACCAATTTGGAATGGGTGGAATGGGCAAGATCACTGTATAGAACTATAAGTCTCCAAACAGCACAGGCTGGTGCCCCTCCCCGCTGCATGGCAGGCTGTGTTAGAGACACTTACCCATGGGAAAAAGAAATAGTCTCTACAAGGAACAAGGAAATCAATCAATCTCCAACTGTGGTTTTAATTAATAAATTTGGATAGCTGAAGGCAAGCTCTGAGCACAGATAAACCCAGAGCAAACAATAAAGGAACACTGAGCTCTCTCCTGGCAGAGAGGAGGCAGGCTTATGGGGGAAAAAAATGGAGGCTTTTGGAGTCACTCAGCTCAAAATACTGGAAAAGGGCTGGACCCCATGAAAAGGGGCACATAAAGCTGGATACCAGCTTGTTCTTGACTGGCATTTTCAATTGTCAGCCCTGACCGAGGCAATGGCAGAGTTAAGATGGGTCTGAGAGACAAAGTAGTCAAGCAAAGGGGATAATTCCCTAATGGGTGTAACTTCCCCAAGAAAAGGCAGGAGGAGGTGTACCCTCACTCAGAAAATTCATACTCCAGAGGCTGGAAAACAGAAACAACTTAAGCTTGGCTTCTACCTCAACCTTAATGTCTCCACCACAATCCTGGCAGGAACAGGGTCTGCTGAGAATTAAAGGCACTGCACCACTTTATGCCAGTGGGGAGCTGCAGGCTGAGAAGCAATGCCTGCTGTGCAGGATAGGAAAAGCAGAGTCTAGAGGTTTCACAGAAAGTCTGACAACCTGCTGGGTCTCATCCTCAGGGAAATGTGATACTGATATGCCCTCCTCCTTAGACTTAAGCCTATCTTGTCTGGGAAAGTCTGATTCAGGTCTATCATATCTTGAGAGACCCTACTTAAAAAAAGTTTCCATATAGGCAGGGCAAGAACCAGAAAAACAAAAACAAGAGCTAAAAAATTCTGACCAGCTAAACAGAAGCTATGCTAGAGGTCTAGAATAAGTTGAACTTAATGCCAAAGAACAGATAGAGAACAAAGACAACCAACAAGAAAACCCTATCTAAAAGAGTAAAAATGACCTCCAGAATAAACTAATCAAGGAAATCAGATGCCTAGACACCAGCAAAAAATTACAAGTCATACTAGAAAAAACAAAGAGACAGTCCAGTCAAAGGAACAAACTGATACTTCAAATGAGATACAGTAGTTGAAACAACTCAAGATATTCAAACAAACATGCTAAATCAAATCAATGAGTTGAGAGATGTGGCAAAAGATATGAAGGACATAGAGAAGACACTGGATGACCATAAAGATGAACTTGAAAGCTTGAAAAAAAAATGGCAGAACTTATGGAATGAAAGACACAATGGAAGAGATGAAAAACACAGTGGAGACTGTGCTGGTTTGAAAGGATGTATGGACCCTAGAAAAGCCATGTTTTAATCAAAATCCCATTTCAGAAAGGCAGAATAATCACTATTCAATACGGTATGTTTGAAACTGTAATCAGATCATCTCCCTGGAGATGTGATTTAATCAATAGTGGTTGTTAAGCTGGATTAAGTGACGACATGTCTCCACCAATTTGGGTGGTTCTTAATAAGTTTCTGGAATCCTATAAAAGATGAAACATTTTGGAGAATAAAAGAGATTTGGAAAGAGCAGAGAATGCTGTAGCACCACGAGGCAGAGTCCACCAGCTAGTGACCTTTGGAGATGAAGAATGAAAAGCTCCCAGAGAGCTTCATGAAACAGGAAGCCAGGAGAGAAAGCTAGCAGATGATGCCATGTTAGCCATGTGACTTTCCAGCTGAGAGAGAAGCCCTGACTGTGTTCTCTGTATGCCTTCTCACTTGAGAGAGAAACCCTGAACTACATCAGCCTTCTTGAATCAAGGTATCATTCCCTGGATGCCTTAGATTGGACATTTCTATAGACTTGTTTTAATTGGGACATTTTCTCAATCTTAGAGCTGTATACTAGCAACTAATTAAATTCCACTTTTTAAAAGCCATTCTATTTCTGCTATATTGCATTCTGGCAGCTAGCAAACTAGAACAACTGCCAACCAAGAATTCTATATATGACCAAAACTGTCCTTCAAAAAATGAGGGTTTAAAATATTTTCAGACAAACAGACACAGGGAGAGTTTGTGAATAAGAAATACTAAAGGGCACAGTACAGGCAGATAGGAAAAGACAAGTGTGGTGATCTGAAAGGATTTATGTCCCCTAGGAAAGCCATGTTTCAATCCTCATCCAATCTTGTGGAAGCAACCTTTCTTTTAATCCCTATTCAATACTATAGGTAGGAAAATTGGTTAGATTATCTCCATAGAGATGTTATTGCCCGATTGTGGGTATTAGCCTTGGATTAGAGGGAGACTCCACCCATTTCAGGTGAGTCTTGACTAGTTTACTGGAATCCTTTAAAAGAGAAAGCATTTCGGAGAAAGCTTCAGAATGATGAGAGCCATGAGGAGAGCCCATGCAGCCAGAGACCTTTGGAGATGAAGAAGGAAAATGACCCTGGGGGAGCTTCATGAAACAAGAAGCCTGGAGAGAAAGTTAGCAGATGTGGCCATGTATGCCATGTACCTTTTCAGTTGAGAGAGAAACCCTGAACTTCATGAACCTTTCCTGAGTAAAGGTAACTACTTGTTGGTGCCTTAATTAGGACATTTTTATAGACTTGCTTTAATGGGGACATTTTCATGGCCTTAGAATGGTAAACTAGTAAATTAATAAATTCCCCCTTTTAAAAGTCATTCCATTTCTGGCATATCGCATGCCAGCAGCTAGCAAACTAGAACAACAGGAGAGAGAGGTTTGCGGAAAAGTGTAGAAATGAATACTGTCAAGAAGGATATATAATAAAATCATGATGCATGCCACAATGTGGATGAACCTTGAGGACATTATGTTGAGTGAAATTAGCCAGAAACAAAAGAACAAATACTATATGGTCTCACTAATATGAACTAACATTAGTGTGTAAGCTTTGAGAGTTAAAGTTGAGAACACATGTTATCAGGAGATAGAGTAGAGATCGGCCATTTGATGCTGAAGGAGTACAGAATATTCAACAGGATTGAGTGTAATCCAGAATTGTTAGTGCAATACTATCTGATGGTAGCTATTGTAAGTACTCTGAACAAAGCTGAATTGAGTATGGTTGAAAGAGGAGGGGGTTATGTATGACACCAGAAAGAAAGATAAAAGAGAAAGACTGGGACTGTATAACTTAGTAAAAGCTAGAGTAACAATGATGGTGATTAAATGTACAAATATAAGAATGTTTTATATGAGGGAGAACAAATGAATGTCAACATTGCAAGGTGCTGAAAATGGGCTGATAAATGGAAAAAATACAGTCAACGCAAACTAGAGTCTATAGTTAACAGTAACATTGTAATATGCTTCCAATAAATGTAACGAAGGTAATACACCAAAGCTAAATGTCAATAAGAGGGGGATATAAGGGAGGGGTATGGGGTTCTTGGTCATGGTGGTGGTTCTCCTTTTTATTTTACTTCATTTATTTGATTTTTTTCTTCAGTTTTTCCCTCTTCTTCTTTCTTTGTGGAAGAAATGGAAAATGTCCTCATATAGATTGTGACGGTGAGTACATAACTATATGATTATACCAGGAACTATTGATTATTTACTTAGGATGGATTGTATGGTATGTGAATAAAACTGCTTAAAAAATAAACAGAAAGATACAAGTGCTGGAGAAAATGTGGAGAGATGTACCTATTCACTGTTGGTAGGGAAGTAGAGTGGTGCAGCCAGCCCATCTGGAGGGCAGAGTGGTGTTTCCACAGGAGGCTAGGTATAGGATTGCTATGTGACCCTGCAACCCAACCCTGTTATGAGGCATACACTTGGAAGAACTGAAAGCAGGGACACAAATGGACATTTGCACACTGGTGTTTATGGCGGCAGTATTCATGATTTGCAATGGATGGGGGTGGCCTAAGGGTACACTGACAGATGAATGGAAAGGGGAACTGTGGTGTATACATACAATGGAATATTGAGGGGCTGCAAGAAGGAATAAAGTTGTGAGGCATACAACTAGATGAATAAACCTTGAGGACAGTATGTTGAGTGACATAAGTCAGAAACAAAAAGACAAATATTATAACGCCTCACTAATATGGACTAACTATAATGTGCAAACTCTGAGAACTGAATTCAAGACCATAGGTTATCAGGGGGAGGTTTATGTAAAGGTTCTTAGATTGTAAACTCTTATAGCAGTCACAACTACTCCTGAGTTGTAAAATTTATTTCTAAATTCTGAGATGCGGAATTCTTTGTGTATAACCTGGTCGTTCCCTGGAACTTCAGGTATCTGTGTGACACCTGAGACTCAGAGCTAGAGTTCTGCAGATGTGAAAGTCAGCATTACCCCATACAGGAACTGTCAAAAAAACCGAAAAAGAGACCATATTTCAATTAGAAATCAATTAGAGACATGAATGGATCTGGCTAGGACTAAGGTAAATTAGACTGAAAGGTAAAGGATGATATTGACTGTGTTTTAAAACTTCAACTTCTCTGTGAGACTAAAGGAAAAAATGTTTATTTGGTACAAAATTTTTATTTTCTGTAGCACACTAGCTAATTTAACCTGTATGGTCAGTTTATTCAAACACCATAATTACATGGAATCTTGAAACAATGTCTATATAGTGCATGAGAATAACCAGGATAACCTCTCGACTGTTCAAAATCTCTCAGCCACTGAAACTTTGTTTCTCTTTTCTCTCTTCCCCCTTTTGTCAAGAAGGCTTTCTTAATCCCACGATGCCAGGTCCCATCTCTTCCTGGGAGTTCTGTCCCACACTGCCAGGGAGATTTATACCCCTGGGAGTCACGTCCCCTGTAGGAGGGAGGGCAGTGAGTTCACTTGCCAAACAAGTTTAGAGAGAGAGAGAGGCCATATCTGAGCAACAAAAGAGGTTCTCTGGGGGTGACTCTTAGGCATAATTATAAGTAGCCATAGCCTTTCCTTTGCAGGAATAAGTTTCATAGGGTCAAACCCCAAGATTGGGGGCCCAGCTTATCGATTTGGTTGTGTCTGCTGCTTGTGAGAGTATCAGGAAATCCCCAGATGGGGAAGCTTCATATTTCCTCCTTTCCCCAGTATCCCAAAGGGACTTTGCAAATACTTTTTTATTCACTGCCCACATTGTTCTAGGATACATTGGGGCATCATACTAATCAGTACAAATCAACAAGATCTTATGCCCTATTCAAGATTCCATGTATTTATGGTATTCAATGAAACTGGCCATACAAGTTAAATTAGGTAATGAGCTAACCAAAATATAAATTTTGCACCAAATAAACATCTCTCCCTTTGGTCTCACAAAGAAGTTGAAGTTTCAAAATATGGACCATATCATCCTTTACCCTGTATCCTGATTTATCTTAGTCCTATACAGATGAGCTTCATTCATATCTCTACTCAAAGTCAGATCCCTTTTTCAACTTATTAAACAGTCCCTGTATGGGGTAATGCTGACTTTCATAGCTTCAGAGCTCTAACTCTGAGTCTCAGGTGTCACATCAATACCAGAAATTTCCGGAAATGACCAGGTTATATACAAACAGCTCAGTATCTCAGAATTTAGAAATAATAGTTACAACTGCTAAACATATGTGACTGATACAGGAGCTTAAAAATCTAGGACCTTTTACAATAGGTCCAACCTGATAACCCATGCTCTCAACTTCAATTCTCTGAGTCTGTATATTATAGTTAGTCTAGTAAGTCCACATGAATGAGGCATGATAATATTTGTCTTTTCATTTCTGACATTTCATTCAACATACAGTCCTTAAGGTTCATTCACCTGGTTGCATGCCTCACAGCTCCATCCTTCTTGTGGCTGCTCCAGTAGTCTGTTATATGCATACACCATAGCTCCCCCTTCCTTCCCTCCATTGTACCCTTAGGCCACCTCCGTCCATTGCAGATCAGGAACACTGCTGTCAGAAACACCAGTGTGTAAATGTCCATTCATGTCCCCCTCTCAGTTCCTCCAGGTAGATATTGAGCAACAGGGTTGCAGGATCATATGGCAACCCCACCCCTACCCTCCTGAGGAAGTACCACACTGCCCTCCGAGGGGCTATACCTCATAGTTTCCTTACCAACAGTGAATAGGTACCTATGCCAGCATTAAAAGGTTTTGATAAAATTTAAATGACCTGTGGAAATGTGCATGATTTAGTGTTATACTGTATGATCTCAATTCTATAAAAATATATCATACACATAAAAAAAGACTAGAGAGGAATATACCATATCAATATTAAATATGGTTATCTCAAGATGATAGAATTACAGCTTGTTTAAATTTTATTCTTTAAAGGTTTTTTTTTAATACTATCCAATTTACTCTGATGAGCATGTACTGCTTCTGTAACCAGGAAAAGTATTAAAAATAAATACACATATTCCATAATTGTAAAACCATGGACAACAGCAGAAATAATGTAGAAAAAGGAAGTGTGGGAAGTGCCCATTGATCAGGAGAAGGAAACGGAACAGAGCTGGGAACAAATATAGCTTCAGATGAGTCTCTAACTAAAACATAAAATACAGGCAATATATAAAGTCAGTTTGGGACTTCAGTCCCGGGAAGCAGCTGTGAGCTCACAGGTATGCCTGGAATTGGGGGAGACAGGAACTGAACGCAAGGTCATGGTGAAGTGAGAGCTATACCAACAGTTTTAAAACTTTTTAAAGCCTCTAAACACTTTCCTCAAATGAAATTTTATATAGGAGAGCAAATTAACAAAACTGAAAAGCAGAGCTACTTTCGCTGATCTGTGGGAGTATCTGTACTTGGTCAGCAACTTTTCTTACTCTGTAGGCACAGTTTTAAAAACATGTCATCTAAAAAATAAATTAAAAAAATAAAAACGTCAAAGATTAAAGAGAAACAGATGTGTCACAATGAATGAAGTAAACATGGATAAACCGTCAAGATGTCATGTTGAGTGAAGTGATGTCACAGAAGGACAAATATTGTTTGATGCCACTGATACGAAATATCTAAAATAAGCAAATGCACAGAGAAAGAAAGTAGATTACAGGTTACCAGGGACCCGGGTAAGAGAAATAGGAAGTTCATGCTTAATGGGTACGGAGTTTCTGTTTGGGGTGATAAAAAAGTTTCAGTAATGAACAGTATGCCTGTAATTAATAGCACTCTATTGTATACTTGAAAGTGGTCAAAATGGGAAAGTGTGAGTTGTATATATGTAACCACAATTAAAAGTAAGAAAAATAAAAATAAAAAGGCTGAAGTAGTACTGAATGTATAGAAAGCTATGAATCTAAAGGTAAAAAAGCAAGCTGGAGATGGTTAAGTATAAAATGATTAAGAAGAAGAATGTAAACTGTAGAGTGCAATACAGGCCACCTGAACAGATGGAAAAGATGATGATGCTCTGATTCAGGGTCAAAACTGGCTGAGGGCAGTGGTTACCTAGCCTGTCTTTCATGAGAATGGCCTGGTGTTCTAGTTTGCTAGCTGCCAGAATGCAACATATCTGAAATGGAATGTCTTTTAAAAAGGGGAATTTAATCAGATGCTAGTTTACAGTTCTAAGGCCGAGAAAATGTCCCAATTAAAACAAGTCTAAAGAAATGTCCAATCTAAGGCATCCAGGGAAAGATACCTTGGTTCAAGAAGGCTGATGAAGTTCAGGGTTTCTCTCTTAAGTGAAAGGGCACATGGCGAGCACAGTCCGAGTTTCTTTCTCATCTGGAAGGGCACATGGTGGACACGGTCAGGGTTCCTCTCTCAGCTGGAAGGACATATGGCGAGCACGGTGTCATCTGCTAGCTTCTTCTCTCCTGGCTTCTGGTTTCATGAAGCTCCCTGGGAGGCATTTTCCTTCTTCGTCTCCAAAGGTCTCTGGCTCGTGGACTCTGCTTCGTGGTGCTGCAGCATTCTCTGTTCTCTCCGCATCTAATCCATTCTCCAAAATGTTTCCTCTTTTATAGGACTCCAGAAACTTATCAAAGAACCACCCAAATGGGTGGAGACATGTTGTCACCTAATCCAGTTTAACAGTCACTCTGGACTAAATCACATCATCCAGGGAGATGATCTGATTATAGTTTCAAACATACAGTATTGAATAGGGAATGGGATTTTGATTAAAACATGGCTTTTCTAGGGGATATACATCCTTTCAAACCAGCACACCTGGCGAGGTTTTAAAAATTCCAAAGCCCAGGCCAATCCCCAGACCAACTAAATCACAATCTCTGGGGGGTAGGACACAGTGTTGTTCTTGAAGCTCCCCAGGAGTTTCCAATGTGCAGACAAGTTTGGACCCTGTGGGCATCAAGGTCAGAGAGAGTGGAGAAGTTGGAGGAGCTGAACTCTCCATAGTTCTAACGCCAGAGTGATCACTCAGCTACAAACAGAACCTCTGGGAAATCATCAATTTGCCCTACTAGAAAAGGGGAAGAAGGAACTACTGCAACTGCTACTCTGACCTGATATTTTTAACAAGGGGGAAAGTGGAAGTGGCAACAGCACCGGGAGCAAGCTTCTTTGCCCAGGAAAGTGAATTCTAAACATTTAGAAAGAAAGGAAGAGAAAAGGCAGGGAAAACCCTCCACAGAACAGAGCACTGTTGCATGACCAGGCAAGAAAGGCTATTTCCAAAGACCTGCAAAGTAGCAGAAAGTAAAAATTTTATTTCTAATCACAAGAAATTTCAGCAAGGGAGAAAATGGTTAAAGTACCAAAGGAGCCACTCTGGCTGCACAGATAACTCACTGATAAACCTAGATTTTAACAGGGCATATACCAAAAATGGAAAGGAACAGATTGCAAGGATAAATTTTAAAAAGTTACTTGGGCCTATTAAAATGGTGTCAAAACAGCGAATATGCAAAATGTTGAGGACAGTAAAAGAGACTTCTCAGTTATCTTGGGGCTACTATAAAACGCTGATGGAAAGAATGCAAAACTCTTCAACTGCTTTTTTCTTCTTTTACAAGGAGAATAACTTTCAGGCTGGAAAGGACAGAGGAAAGAAAAGTGAAATTCGAGATGGTTAAAGGGAGTAAAAGGGGCTGCCAACAAAGCCTACAGACCAAACAAGCTCACATACATTTAGTTTGACCAGGACGTTTTCTTTTAATTGAATCAAAATGTCTTCAAAGGGAAGGCGAGTGTGCTCCAGTTGGATAGGACATCCCCCCACCCCCACGCCCTATTGCAATGGTTTTCAAATTTAACATGCTTTAGAATCACCTGGAGGACTTGTTCAAATGCAGACTGCAAGGCCCCAACTCCAGGGTTTCTGGGACAGTAGGGCTGTGGTGGGGTCCCAGAATCTGCTCTTCTGACAAGTTCCCAGATGATGTGAATGCTTCTGGTCCTGAGGCCACACTTTGAGAACCACTCTCCTATTGATTACAATTGGCTATGCCTCACATTTATTTCACCCACCTGATTTCTGAAGGCATTTAAGCTCACTCCTCTCAGGTCCTAACTGGGAGCTGGCAACCCCCTAGGCCCCAGCTTTTCCAGCGGGGTAAATTCTATCCCTGATAGAACTTGCAAATGAGAATGTTGACTAAAGAACCAAGAGAGATGGACCCAGGTGACCGCTCATCTTGGTGTGCCTGGAACTGAAGGGGTTCTTGGGGCGCTGGACTTTCAGGGCTAAAACCAGGAAACTCCAGAGCAAATTAGAACAAATTGGTCACTATGGCAGTTTGAAAGTATAATGTACCCCAGAAAAGCCATGTTTTAATCCTGATCCAATCTTGTGGGAGCAGCCATTTCTTTTAATCCTGATTCAATACTGTAGGTTGGAATCTTTTGATTAGGTCATCCCCCCAGAGATATGACATGCCCACTTGTGGCTGTGACCTTAAAATTAGATGGAGATGTGACTCCAACCATTTCAGGTGGGTCTTGATTAGTTTACTGGAATCCTTAAAAGAGGAAACATTTGGGAGAAACAACAGAAGCCTCAGAACCAACAAAGAGAACAGATGTAGATGCTTAGAGAACAGTTGCTTCAGAGAACAGAGACATGGATGTTTGGAGATGCTTGGAGCCCAGCAGATGTTGCCATGAGATGCTAAGCAAGTCAGAACCTGGAGAGAGCCAATGGAGAGGCCAAGAGATGAAACCCAACCCCAGAAAAACAAAATGAGGAACCCCCACAGGAACAGAGGCTGAAAGCAATGAAGCCTATGAGCACAGGACCAGCAGATGCCAGCCTCATGACTACCCAGCAGACAGAGGTGTTCCAGACCCATCAGCCTTTCTTTAGTGAAAACAGGCTCTTGTTGGTGCCTTAATTTGGACATTTTCACTTCCTTAGAGCTGTATTAAATTCCCCTTTTTAAAAGCCATTCCAGTTCTGGTTTACCGCATTCTGGCAGCTTACAAACTAACATAGTCACCCTAGAGGCACCCAGGAAAAGAAGGATAAGAACAGTTCCAATTTTGTAAAGGAGGAAGAAGATGATTTCTGAAACCTTCTGAGTGGTGATCAGGCCTCAATCATGCAAGATTATCCAAGCAATCACAAGTGAGAGAGTGAATGCAGAGAGTACTACATAGGAAAGTACTAGGAAAAAAATATGAGGAATTAATATCAACACACAGTTAGAGGGATCCCATTAAAAATCTGAAATCAGATCTTACACTCTTTGCGCATGGCCCTGCTTCAGCTCCCCATCTCACGCTGGATAAAAGCCAAAGACCCAACAGCAGCCTACAGAGACTCCCAGATCTGGCTGACAGTTACCTCTGGATGGCACTCCTGCAACAGCCACCCTCTCCCGCTCTGTCTAGTCCCACTCCTCCTGGCTCTTCCTTACCAAGCCGGGCTGCACACTTCCTGCCTTTGCCCCTCGGCCTCGAATGTCTCCTCCCACCCTCACCTCTTGAAGTCTCCGATCCAATGTCACTTTTTCACTGAGGCCTTCGCTTCTTATTTTCCTCTATTTTATTTACCCTGCTCCGACAGAATGCAATATCCATAAGGACAGAGATTATGTCTACTTACCCACCATATGCCTAATGCCTAGAAAATAGTATCTGGCACATAGTAGGTGGTCAACAAATACTTGTTGAATGAATAAATGGTTATCAGCATTACTCTTCATGGAGTGTTTTGTGAACCTTTTGATGAGGAAACAAAGACCACCAAGAACCAACAAGGGGTCACTAAGAAAGGAAGGCAGTTTACACACTCTCCTCAATGCTTCTTCCCTGCAGGCTGCATAAAAGCCTCCCTGCAGGAGGATCTCAGCCCAGCAAGCAGCATCCTCTGGATATGGGCATTCAAGCCAGCTACAAACCCAACCAATCATTCTTTCATCCAGCACACATTTCTCCATCTGGTCCTCGGGAGTCCCATCAGTAAATTGGTCTAATGCCACTCTCGTCTAGATATAGTAGCTAACACATTTTCCATGCCTGGCTAGTCTATTAAATGAAAGAAGTTATTCAGGTATGACTCATTCTTAGTGGCTAAGAAGAATGCAAGAAGCTCTATTTGTTTGGTTGGCTTCACGAGGAAGTAGATTTCAGCTCAGCCTAAGGAAGCACATTACAGTATGTGCTCCTGAAAGGCTTGAGGCCAAGGCCTGAATTTTTTATGCACCTTTAAACTTAGTCCAGACAATCGTCTGTGCTGTGCAAAGTTGGAACGTCCTACCATGGGGTAAAAAGAGAGCTTGTCAGTTCGATATTCAAGCACAGGCTGGATGATGGTAGGGTGGAGATGTTGTAGGAATAGTGGTTGAACTAGAACTAGGTTGAACTTTGGGACCCCTTCCAACCTGAGAGTCTCTGAGGTACACAGACATACCTCACAAAAACAAGACGCCAATTGTAAGCTGTAGGGATATATTAGGGCTCAGCAGGTTAACTATGTCCTGACCAGGAAACCATATGATGATACTTTCTAGTCCTTCTATTGCTGATTCAGTATAAGTTTATTTTATTTTTTATGTTGCACTTTTGATGCAAACACTGAATATTCATTCAGCATCCCTATTTTAAAAATAAGGATGAAAATGTCAATCATATTATCTGGAGTCTGAAAAATATTGAGCATAACAATCTAAGAGTCAGTAAATAATAATCAATAAGAACATGCAAAATACAGTATCCACAGTTGACTTTACTCATAATTGCAAGTATTGGAAAGGAACAGAAAATTAGTATTAGACTTGAAACCCCAGGCTCCTTGACATCAAAGACACAGCATTGAACAAAGCCCTCCATTTATCTTTCTTGTGAAAAGCCCCGAATATCTGAGAGTGTTCTCATGCCTGACTCAAGTGTAATAGTTTCACATTTGACTTCAAAAAGTTTGCCAATGTTTTGTGAATTGATGTACCTATGTGTTTCCAACCACACCCTCTCTAGAAAATATTCAAATTTGGATGTGTTGCTTAGCATATGAATTAACATAAAAGGTAGTAGTTTTTTGAACATTACTTACATATTTTAACTTATATTATTTGTATAGCTCTAGCAAGTATATACTGGTTTAATCATAAATTAATTATACTTCGTATATTGCATACCTAGGTACCTTTTTTTTAGGTAATAATTGTATACTTAACTGGATTAGCTTTCAAATATAATTTTGGTTAAAAATAGAGTTATGGGTGACTGAAATTTTAAAAACTGAATATCTTTGATTTTAATTTTTGTAAGTTCACGAGAAGCGGGAAAAAATTCCAAAACTTTCTTGATGGTGCAGCCACCGCAAGGCTGATGAGACACCTCGTTAGTCACCCTCAGGATGCCCGCCTTGATTCTGAGCATCCACCTCCATCCTCTGCTTCTGTCCTCATAATAGGTTCCATTTCTCAGTTCTTGTTTTTGTCACTGCCACAGCTCCAGAACACTCCCAAGTTCACAGTTCTTAGTGAACTTTCACCTTATTTCCTTCTCACAGCTTTCCAAGTCCTCAGGATGTCTCCTTTCTCCAGCCAGATCCTCCCCAAGGTCTGGTTCTCTGCCCTCCCTCCAAGCCCGGTGGGAAGGGAGCCCTTCTTCCAGGGGAACCCGCTCCCTGAGCTGACTGCCCAACCCCCTCAGATTTCCCAGCACACTTCTCTGCCCACACGTTGGGCAGCCCACTTCTTGGTCTTGACTCTGACAGAGTCCAGAGACAGCTGAACTCTTGGGCTCCATGCCTAGTTGCTGAGACTTCACGGCTGGATCTTTCCCTCCCCTGAGTCCCAGCCAAACCTTCTCCCAGCCTCCCAATACTGCAGACCTCCTCCTTGACTGCAGCTTCCTGAGGCTCGTAATTCTCCATTTCCCAAGGAATTCTGGGATGGAAGACATGTTGAACTACAGTACGGGGTGGCGGTGCAGCTCTGGGACAAGCATCGGGGGTGGGAGAGAAATCAGGGGACTTCAGCCAGGGAAGGACCCTTGTAGAGGGGGGAAGGAGACTGGACCAGGCAAGCTCTTCCCCCCAGGCCTCTACCTGCTCTAGACCCACCGGTCTCCTCCTTCCCTTAACTCCTGCTGTGGATCTCGTCTGCGTCACACTGTGGGCCCTTGATCATATAATGCCGAGTACTGTGACCGAGCTACCTTGTGTGGGCATGACTTGTCCCTGCCACCAGCTTCCTGTGCAAGCTCCTAGAAGTTTGGGGCCAAATTTTGAATTTTTCATGCATCTTTAAACTTAGCTCAGGCACATAGTATATGCTCAATAAATACTAATTTAAGGTCTTTGAAGCCAGTATCATCCCTTGGACAAATTTATTCAGCACCAGGCAATTTGCTAAGTGGTTTATATGGATTATCTCATATTGTCTTTGAGACACTGTTGTGAAGGAGGTAGTATTACCATCCCTTATTATAGTTGAGAAAACTCAGGCTTAAATAACTTGATCCCCCAGCTCCTAAGTAGAGGTGCTGGGTCAGAACAGAGGCAGCTCCTTGGCAGCACATGGCCTCTGCCTTTGATAAGGAGCACGTCTCCATCAGCCCAGCAACCCCAAACTTCTCAGCCCTCATTACAGCCCAGGCTGCTTTTTATAGTCTTGAACACTCAGAAGGGAAGGGAGACAAGGGGCAGAGCAGTTCATTCATTATTTGCTCAAAAAACAAATATTAAGCATGAATTGTACTCCAGGCATGTGCTGGGTATAGAGATCTAAAATACTCTAGTCTGGTTCATATATCTTGGTATACCTCTTCCCTCCTCACCTCACCCTTTGTCTGGCTCTGCCTTCAAGACTTAGCCAAGGTATCTCCTCCTCCAGGAGGGGCCTCACCTTATTCCTTTCTATCAGCACATGGTTGGGACTCTATAGAAGAACATTTTTTTACTTAGTGTGCCCCTTACAGTTCCACACTCCACCCCTACCTCCAGCTCCAGTGTTTGTAAGCTGTCGATATGAAGGGGTTGAAGATTAGGAGTTAAGTTTAAGGGGACGCTGGGGCTCCCTTTTAAAATCTATGCAGATATACCTGCTGTACATAATAGATGTATTTTAGAAAGGTTATGTGTACATGAACTTCTTAAGAACTGAAATTCTATTTTCTGTTGATATATGTCTCAGAGATGCCTTATTTTATTCTAAATTGCTATTAAACTTAACTTTTTAAAAATACAGTAATACCAATACTGTAAAAACAAACTTTTCTCAAGTGAACCTTCCTAGAAGGATATTAATCTATACACAATCCCTTAAATGCTCTGATGTACCTTTATACTTAAAAGAACTATTTTGGAATCCTTTTGCAAAACTAATACTTGCCTTTAGTTTATAGATTTTTATGTTCAGATTTTGGACGCTCAAATTGATTCTGATTTTTGTGTGCACAGTGAAACTCAAATAGAAATACATAGTTCAATCAAAAAACAAGCAGTTCTCTGCAAACCACCCTCCACCCCACCCAGAAGCAACCACTTTCAACAATTTGGGGCTCAGCGATTTTGCTATACTTGTGTAGAGTCAGCACTGAGGCCCACAAGCCACAAAGTTTCAATGAAAATATTTTTTAAGCCCTGTAAATGCTGATGAGCACAGCTAGGCTGAGTCAAAATCGAGTCAGGAGGGCTGAGTGTCAGCACACTCAGAAGACACTGGAAGAACAGTGCTACATGTAGTCTCCAGGTAAAAGACACTTTTGTCAAATTTCTTAAAGGATGGCACTGAGATGGATTGGGCTACTTTTCAGGCAAGTTAAGTAAGTCCTGACTAAGCCAAGCCCTTGATCTTGGAGTTCACCCCTATGAAACTTATTCCTGCAAAGAAGAGGCTAAGCCTACTAATAATTAGGCCAAAGAGTCACCCCCAGAGAACTTCTTTTGTTGCTCAGATGTGGCCTAAGCCAACATGGCAGGTAAGCTCACTGCCCTCCCCACTACATGACTCTCAGGGGTGTAAATCTCCCTGGCAATGTGGGACAGAAAGCCTGGGATAAGTCAGGACCTGGCATCAAGAGATTGAGAAGGCCTTCTTGACCAAAAGGGAGAAGAGGGAAATGAGACAAAATGAATTTTCAGTGGCTGAGGGATTTCAAACAGAGTTGAGCGGTTACCCTGGAGGTTATTCTTATGAATTATATAGATATCCCTTTTTAGTTTATGGTGTATTGGAGTGGCTAGAGGGAAGTACTTGAAACTGTTGAGCTGTGTTCCAGTAGCCTTGATTCTTGAAGGCAAGTGTATAAAGATATAATGTTTACAGTGTGCGCAGTTGTGAAAACCTTGTGTCTGATGCTCCTTATATCCAGGGTGTGGACAGATGAGTAACAAACATGGGTAAAATAAATAAATGAATAATGGGGGGACAAAGGGTAAAATAAATTGGGTAGAAGGAAACACTAGTGGTCAATGAGAGGAAGGGGTAGGTGTATAGCATGTATGAGTTTTTTCTTTTTATTTCTTTTTCTGGAGTGATGCAAATGTTCTAAAAATGATCATGGTGATGAATACACAACTATGTGATGATATTGTGAGCCACTGATTGTAGACCATGTATACATAGTATGTGTGTGCAGATTTCTCAATAAAAAAGAAAAAAAAAAAAAAAAAGAAAGGCCTGACAGAGGAATAAGCATAGAAAGCATTAGACCCCTACCACGAATCATATGTCCACCTATGCCCAGGAGAGTTGCATAGCCACAGTTCCCATATTAATAGCATCAAAAATTCTTTGCGTGTGTAACTTACTTGTGCATGTTTTTCTATCTGGATTAAGAGCAAATCCTTTAGGGCACTGGCACAGGTAGGAGTTATCAGCATTTACACACTCGTGTTCACATCCATGGTTTTCCAAGGCACAATAGTCCACAGCTGTAGAAAATAAAACACATTCAGAGTTTAGACATTAGAAATGTAAACAGATATAAAGGGAATGGTAGAATGGAAGCATACTTATGACAAATATAAATAAGGAGTAATAATCCAAGATCTCTCCTCACAAAGATCAGGAGTCTAGATCAAGGGATGCAACTCAGAAAATAAATTAAAGATCAGCTGTATCTAAAAGTTAAAGAAATGCAAATCAAAATGTTTCCTAAGGTACATCTACACCAATTAAACTGGCAAAAATAAAGACACAATAAAAAACCATGCTGGCAATGTTTGCATTTGCTTTGTGTTTTTTGGTATTTAAAAAAATAAAATTAAAAAACTTAAAAAAAAGATAATGAACATATAAATAAGTTGCCCCCCCCCCCAAAAAAAACAATGCTGGCAAGGTAGCATGGAAAGAATTATTAATGGTGGGTAGCATTGTACATTGGTAAAAATCTTTTTGGAATGCAATTTGACAATGTTCATTCTGGAAATATGATAAACAACTGAAAAACAGGACAAAAACAAATTACAAGTAATAAGCTATTTGTGGCAGTGTTATTTACAATGGCAAAAAAATTCTAGAAAATAAGATGAACATTTAATAATGGGTAAATGGGTTAGTAAATATGAGAAAACGCACTCCCTAGTTGGGGACTGAATCATGTCCCCCACAAAAGGCATGTTCAGGTCCCAACCTGTGGCCCTGTGGCTGTGAACCCACCTGAAACAGGACCCTTGAAGATGTTATTAGTTAAGGTGTGCCCAGACTGAATGAGGGTGGGCCTTGGTCCAGCATGACAAATGTACTAAGGAAGAGAAACTGGACACTGAAGGAGGAGCCACGGGGAGCAGCCAGCAGCTGGAAGTCAATGGAACCAGACAAGACAGGAGTAGACACCACCATGGGCCTTGCCATGTGCCGGAAAAACTAAGGAACCCAGAGACTGCCAGGCAGTCAGAAGATACTGACCCCAGGAGGAAGCAAGCTTTGTAGCCGCTGGAAAGCTGAGCCAGAAAATTCCTGTTGTTAACTCAACCTATTGTATGGAATTTGTTTCAGCAGCTGGGAAACAAAAGCTACCTATTTCTCATTAATTCAACAAATATTTACTGAGCACCTACTATGGGCCAGACCCTGTTTTAGGTGCTAAGAATAGAGTACACAACAAAACAGACAAAAGTTCTAACCCTCAAGGAGCTTACATTCATTTGATGGAAAGGGAAACACATTTAAAAAAAAAAGTATATAAAGTCTGTTAGAAGATGGAGAGTGCTGTGGAGAAAAAGAAAACGTGGTTGAGGAATAGGGACTGCAAAGTGGGGGTTATGGGAGGGAGGGCATGATGTAGGACAGCTGGCTAGGCAGGGCCTGGCAAGAAGGCAGCAGTTGTTGGGTAGATGGAAATAGTAGTGATCAATGAGAGGGAGGGGTAAGGGGTACGATATGCGTGAGTTTTTCTTTTTATTTCCTTTTCTGGATTGATGCAGATGTTCTAAGTTATAATCATGGTGATGAATATACAACTATGTGACGAAAAAATAAGAATGTTCATATTGTATATTGATTGTTTTAATAAAATTAAAACAAAAACAAAAAATCACACCCTTTACCCTAAAAAAAAAGAAGAAGCTATGCTGGAGACCACTCTTATGCAAGCTTCGGCTAGAAATTGCTAATTGCCATGGTTTGCCAAACCCCAACCAGTACCATTTCTATCAACCCTAAAGTACACCTAGAGCTCTATCTGAGATTCTATAAAAATTTCATGTACTGTTTACTTTCCAGAAACCTACAACCTCCAGATAGGTTCCTGGGCCTCCAGAACATGAACTAGTTCCATCCCACTAACCCATAATCCACAGCCCCTTCCAACATGAAAAAGTTAGAATGGGCATGGCCCAAACACCCATAAAGATTGGGAGAAGGATCAAAGGTGATGGTGGAATTATAACAGAGAAGGTAGGGTTTAACAAATGAATATGATTGCTGAATCATTAAACTGATATTTCTTTTAGTCTCCAGTATCTTAGAGCAGCTAGAAGGAAAAACCTAAAATTGTGGAAGTGTAACCATATCAAACTCTGAAATCTGTTCTACAACTAGTTGTTACAATGTATTTTGAAATGTACATTGTATATGTGCTATTTTTACATATGGTATATTTATATATAACTTTTTTGTATATATGTTATATTTCACAATAGAAAAAGCAAAACAAAAAAGAAGGCAGCAGTTGGACACAATCTTGAATGAGATGTGAGCAGTGACGCTATCAGGGTGAAAGGAACAGCAAGTGTAAAGGCCAGGTGTATTGGAGCAGAGGGTGGTGGGAACCCAGAGTGGGTGCAGGACAAAAGGGGCCCAGGCCACCACAGGGACTTCGGCTTTTACTCTGAGTTGGGAGTTGGAAGGTTTTGAAAGAGGAGTCAAGAATGCGAAAGTGTACAGCAAAGTGGCAGGTTACAAGATCAACACTCAAAAATCTGTAGTGTTTCTATACACTAGTAATGAACAATCTGAGGGTGAAATCAAGAAAAAATTTCCACTTACAATTGCAACCAAAAGAATAAAATATTTAGGAATAAATTTAACTAAAAAGACAAAAAACCTATACAAAGAAAACTACAAGATACTGTTAAAAGAAATCACAGAAGACCTAAACAAATGGAAGGGCATACCATGTTCAAGGATTGGAAGACTAAATATAGTTAAGATGTCAATTCTACCTAAATTTACAGATTCAATGTAATACCAATCAAAATCCCAACAACTTACTTTTCAGAAATAGAAAAACCAATAAGCAGATTTATCTGGGAGGGCAGGGTGCCCCTAATAGCTAAAAGTATCCTAAGAAAGAAAAATGAAGACAGAGGTCTCACACTACCTGACTTTAAGGTGTATTTCAAAGCTACAGTGGTCAAAAAAGCATGGTACTGGCATAAAGATAGATAAACTGACCAATGGAATTGAATAGATTGTTCAGATGTAGATCCTCTCATCTATGGACAATTGATCTTTGATAAGGCAGTCAAGCCAACTCACCTGGGACAGAACAGTCTCTTGAATAAATGGTGCCTAGAGAACTGAATATCCACATGCAAAAGAATGAAAGAGGATCCATATCTCACACCCTAACTGAAAATGGAGCAAAGACCTAAACATTAGATCTAAGACCATAAAATTTTTAGATGAAAATGTAGGGAAATATCTTATAAATATTATAATAGGAGGCAGTTTCCTAGATTTTACACCCAAAGCACAAGCATTGAAGAAAGAAAGAAATGGGAACGCCTCAAAATTAAACACTTTTGTGCATCAAAGAACTTCGTCAAGAAAGTAAAAAGATGGCCTACACAATGGAAGACAATATTTGGAAACAATATATCAGATAAAGGTCAAGTATCCAGAATATAGAAAGAGACTGTTCAACTCAACAACAAAAAGACAAACAACCCAATTACAAAATGGGCAAAAGACAATGACAGACACTTCTCAGAAAAGGAAATACAAATGGCCAAAAGGCACATGAAAAGATGCTCAACTTCCCTGGCTATTAGGGAAATGCAAGTCAAAACCACAATGAGATATCATCTCACACTCACCAGAATGGCCATTATCAATAAAACAGAAAATGACAAGTGCTGGAGAGGATGCGGAGAAAGAGGCACACTTATCCACTGTTGGTGGGAATGTCAAATATTACAACTGCTGTGGAAGGCAGTTTGGCGGGTCCTCAGGAAGCTAAGTATAGAATTGCCATATGACCCGGCAATACCATTGCTAGGTATTTACTCAGAGGACATGAGGGCAAGGACACAAACAGTCATTTGCACACCAATGTTTATAGCAGTATTATGTACAATTGCAAAGAGGTGGAAACAGCCCAAACGTCCATCAACAGACAAGTGGCTAAACAAGCTGTAGTATATATATGCGATGGAATATTACACAGCTATAAGACAATAAAGTTATGAAGTATGTAACAACATGGATGGACCTTAAGGACATTATGCTCAGTGAGATAAGCCAGAAGCAAAAGGACAAATACTGTATGGTACTAACATTAATGAATGAACTTGGAGAATTTCAGTTAAGAATAGAGACAAACAGGAGATAGAAATAGGGTAGATATTGGGTAATTGGAACTGAAGGTATACAGATTGTGCAATGGGACTGATTGTAACAATTCAGAAATGGATAGCATAATAGTACCTAACTGTAATACAATAATGTTAGAACACTTAATGAAGCTGAATGTGATAATGATAGAGGGAGGAGGCGTGGGGGCACAAAGAAAATCATAAGGAAAGATATATAATAAAGACTGAGATGGTATAATCTAGGAATGCTTAGAGTGTATAATGATAGTGACTACTAAATGTACAAATTTAAAAATGTTTTTGCAAGAAGAAGAACAAAGGAATGTCAATGCTGCAGGGTGTTGAAAATAGATGGTAATTAATATTTTAAAACTAACTTATGTGTGAGACTAAAGCAAAAAATGTTTATTTGGTACAAAATTTATATTTTCACTAGTGCATTTCCTAATATAACTTATGTGGACAGCTTAATTGAACACCATAAGTACATGGAACCTTGGGTAGGGCATGAAATTTTGTAGGTTTGTCCAGAGTGATATATCAATAAATCCCAGAGTGATTTGAACAGTGAATAAAAAAGCATTTGCAAAGACCCCTTGGGGGAATGGTAAGAAAAGGGGGAAATTCAACTTCCCCAAGTGGAGAATTCTTTTTTTTTTTTTTTCCAAGTGGAGAATTCTTGATATTCTCACAAGCAGTGGGGACAACCAAAGTAATAGGCTGAGCCCCAATCTTGGGGTTTGTTCATATGAAATTTAACCCCACAAAGGATAGGTCAAGCCTACTTAAAATTAGGCCTAAGAGTCACCCCCAAGAGAACCTCTTTTGCTGCTCAGATATGGCCTCTCTCTCTAGGCCAACATAACAAGCAGACTCACCGCCCTTCCCCTGTCTACGTGAGACATGACTCCCAGGGGTGTGGACCTTCCTGGCAACGTGGGACAGAAATCCTAGAATGAACTGGGACTCTGCATCAAGGGATTGAAAAACCTTCTCAACCAAAAGGGGGAAGATTGAAATGAGACAAAATAAAGAGTCAATGGCTAAGAGATTCCAAACAGAGTCGAGAGGTATCCTGGAGGTTATTCTTACTCATTAGATAGATATTACCTTTTTGGTTAAGGTGTAATGGAGAGGCTGGAGGGAACTGCCTGAAAATGTAGAGCTGTGTTCCACTAGCCATATTTCTTGAAGATGACTGTATAATGATACAGCTTTCTCAATGTGACTGTGTGATTGTGAAAACCTTGTGTCTGATGCTCTTTTTATCCACCTTTTCAACAGACGCGTAAAACATATGGATTAAAAATAAATAATAGGGTAACAAATGTTAAAATAAAATTTAGTAGATTGAAATGCTAGTGATCAATGAAGGGGGGTAAGGGGTGTGGTATGTATGAATTTTTTTCTATTGTCTTTTTATTTCTTTTTCTGAATTGATACAAATGTCCTAAGAAATGATCATGATGATGAATATACAACTGTGTGATGATATTATGAATTACTGATTATGTATGTAGAATGGAATGATCATATGGTAAGAATGTTTGTGTTTGTTTGTTATTATGCTTAAAAAATTTTTTTAAATAAATATATATATAAACATTGCATAGATGGAAATACTAATAGTCAATGAGAGGGAGAGGTAAGGTGTATGGTATGTATAAGTTTTTTCTTTTTATTTCTTTTTTCTGGAGTGATGCAAATGTTCTAAAAAATGACCATGATTATGAATATACAACTATGTGATGACATTGTGAGCCATTGATTGTATACTATGTATGGAATGTTTGTATGTTAAGAATGTATGTGCTTGTACGTTGTTTTATGAATAAAGATTTAAAAATAAGTACTTTTTTTTAAAAGTTAAAAAAAAGAAAAAACAATACAAAAGTGAAAGATGGGTTAGGAGGCCTCTACGACAATCCTGGCCAGGAACGATGGAGATTTAAACCGGGATAGAGGCAGAGAGGGTCAGGGAGGCTGAAGTGGTATTCCAGGTATCTGCTGAAGGCATGGTCAAGAGGACTTCCTGCTGGATTAGAGGTGAGGCAAGAGAAAACAAGAAGAATTTGTCTGAGTCCTGGGAATTCTGGCATGAGCAACTGCATGGATGGAGCTGCTGAGATCAGTTATACATAATAGTTTGATGAATGTGGGTGAAGCAGGGAAGATCAGGAAATTTGTTTTAAGTATTAAGCAGTCATTAACATTACAATTTTGATGGCATAATTGTAAATAGGAAGGTAAAGCAAAATTTGGTGAAAAAAAGTAGATCTTGAAATTGTATAGTTACAGCGATTACATCCAGGTAAAATACAGGTCTAAGACAAAGCCTGGAAATAAAAAAAAAAAGAGCTGCTGTATTAAAGTGGTAGGATTATGGATAGGTTTTTATTTTTTTAACCTTTAAAAATTGCTTCTGTTATGTTTTAGAATATTTTAATAACAAAAACCTGTAAATAATAACAAGGAAATGGAATCTGCAAAATAAACACACATGCAATTTTTTATATAACATAAAATTAACAATTTTAAAGTGTACAATTCAGTGCCATTTAGTACATTTATAATGTTGTGCAACCACTGCTTCTATCTAGTTCCGAAATATTTCATCACCTTCAAAGAAAACCCCGTGCCATTAGGCAGTCATGTCCCATTCTCCCCTCCACTCTCACCCACCTCCTAGATTCTGGCAGCTGCCAATCTGCTTTCTGTCTCTATGGATTTACCTATTCTAGATATGTCATGTACAAGGAATCATACAATATTTGGCCTTTTGTGTCTGATCTTTTTCACTTAGCGTAATGTCGCACAAAAGTTGTTAAAAACAAAACCATGCATGAAGGAGATAATGGCATACGTAATGTAGTAATCAAAAGATGCAAAGGGGAAAGCTAAAGATCTTTAAAGAGTAATAATCTGTGTTGTGTTGTTTTCTTTTGCTCCCAGGCATTGTTAAGTTTCAGTCTAAAGCACTGGTTTTGTAATTTCACCTCCCTAAAGAGTTTTAATAGCACCTAATACCTGTGGGTTTAATAAACACTTCATTATGATGGGAACAGGGCATTCACATTGTCTCAGGGACTGAATGGGCTCTTCATCATGGGACATTAGCCACTCATTGAAGATTAGTTATAACACAAGTATTGAGCTATCACCAAATCTTTCCAAAAATTAATCTTGTCTTTTAAAAACCAATGGATCATTAAAAAAAAATTCAATGGTGGCGCTAGGGACAATGAGACCAGGCCATACCAAGCTCTGGTATGTGCCCCAGGCTGTGTCACAGGAGTTGGTTGTGTTGTATCCCACACTGGCTGGTGTTAGCAGCCAGCACTTCCCACGCCCAACCTCCTCACACTGGGCCTGACCCACCACCTTGAAACTCTCCCAACCCCTGCTGTGGGTCTCGGCCTGTACAGACTTATATTTTCAATTGGCCAGGCCTTGCTCTGGCCACCCAAAGAGAGGAGTTGCTAATCTGATTTCAGAGTTCCAGGGCATGGACACTGCCATACACCTAAAAGACAGAAACCCAGACTCCACCTCTCTCTTGAACTTCTCTTTCATGTCATGTAGTGGCATCTTTAAGCCCAGCCACCTCTGCACCTTAGAGGCACATTTGAATGTGCTAGCTCCCAAATTTAGATTGAGGAGAGGTTGGAGGTTCTGCTTAGGTCTCAAATCTAAGCCACATAGTCAAACTAGTCTTTTTACAGATTGCTCTAGAACAGAGTAAGCAATTTTGGCTCAGGTGTTAAAAAAAAAAGTAGAGGTCTTTTAACTGACCTCCACTTAACCAACTCCTGATCAATCAATGCTTTTCATTCCCTCTGAAAATTAAGACACCCCTAGAACATGCTAAATGCTCAAGCCTGGTGTTGCACTTGTGCTCTAAAACACCTGTGCACTTCTCCCATCAATTGAATTATATTCTTATAAAGTATTTGTTCTCGAAGGGTGCTCTGTGTACCAGCTTTGTCAACCATCACATGGAAACTTGTTAGAAATGCAAATTCTCAGGCCCCACCAGTGACCTACTGAATGAGAAACTCTGGTTGTAGGGCCTAGGAATTAGTATTTTTACAAGTTCTCCAGGTGATTCTGATGCACGCTAAAATTTAAGAACCACTGTTATGAGTCAAATATGTCTTTATTAATTTAACTAGTATAATGAATGTAATGTAAACACTAAAAGAAATAGCATTTGGTGGGGGGGTTGGTTGTGCATGGTCTGTGATCCAAAAGAAACAGCATTTCAAAGAAACAGCATTTTTCTAAAAGTAAAAAACAAGTTGGGGGAAGATGGCCAAATAGAGTGGCTTGAGCTTAGCCCTGCTCCACAGAAAAGTTAGAGAAGAGTCAGAAGGGCGACTGAGGTGGCAATTCAGGAGTGTGGCTGACCTGGGAGAGCCTTCTGCATCACATGCAGCAGCCATGTTGCAAAGGCCAAGGAACCGACAGGCAGAAAGCTGGAGCCTGACAGGGAGGCATGGAGCAGTAGAGTCCAAGGGAGTGCACGGACAAGTACACAGGACTAGGAAGTTAGCCAGGCTGC
>PVIY010005754.1:0-92153 GCA_004026745.1 Myrmecophaga tridactyla
TTTTATTTCATTTAATAAATAAAATGTTAGTCTTTCTGGGAATGAGAAAGAACAGGATACAAATTTGTTTAATTTACTCAAACATTGTGAAACCCAATGGTCATATTTCAAGCAAATGTTTGTAAATAATCCATGTCATTTAGTCATCAGGAAAAAAAAATGCATTAATATTTGCCCATTCCAGAGGGCACCAAGGCATGTCCCCTTGTTTTGTGGAGTGTGATGAATAAGGTAAACACCAAGAATAGAGGGAAGTGCTGAAAGGGACATATTCAGTAATATTAAAATACTAAGAACAGAGCAATTAATTTTGCCTATGATAGTTAATTCAGATAAATCTTTATAGATGAGCAGCCACTTAAATGAATATTTAAAGAATGAAGATGAACACACAAGTCAAATAGAGAATGAGAAAAATGAGAAAGGACATTCCAGGCATAGTGAATTACATATGCAAAGGATGGAAAATTTTAATAATATGACCATAAGAAGAAATTGACCCATCACATTATGAATGTGTAAGTGAAAATATAACACCTGAATATATTACAGAAGATGGGGAAAATGAGCACCATAATTATCAAAAAATTTACAGAAAATGAAGAAAATACTTAAGTACAATTGACTGAATGTTTTGAGCTAGACATCAGAAAATCTTTGGGAAGTGACCTTACCTTTGTAAGGTAAGGGGAAAAAAAAACATGTTTTCTTGGAGTTAAAAAGTAAAAAAGTGGCAAATAATACATTTTTGTTTTACTTCTCTATCTGTGTTAGTTTGCAAAGTTTGATATTTTAATGCATGAGGATGGCTGAGGTTTTTATAAGACAAGTTAATTGTGAATGCATTTTTGCACTTCACCACACACATTTCTTTCACTTGTTAATGATGTAAAAACGTTTTCTGGGAAACCGAAAAATAAATATATGTTTCTTTGAACCTAAATAGTCTTATCCAAGGTTCAAACTGAGGAAAAATGAGGGAAATATGTCAGACTAAATAAACCTTAACAAAATGGATTCTTTCATCAGAGAATGGAACTATCTTATTACCTTAAGAAAATATACCATTTTATATATTGTCCAGGTAACAACATACAAATGGTAGTATTCAAGACAGCCAACAAATATTTAGATATTTATAATGTGTGTTCTATTATGTTTCATTGAACACAGTTGCAATAAAAAAAGTCCTGTTCCATGCCGGACACCCGGGTTTGATTCCCAGAGCCTGCCTGTGCCAAAAAAAAAAAAAAAAAAAAAAAAAAAGAAAAAATTCCTATTTTGTTTCATCTTGTTACATCTCTACATCTTGTTATATTTTGAAGATATTTTAGCTAAGAAGAAAAATATGCTTAATAATTGGACCTATAGTCTTTACTCAAGTGCTCCTGGAAAATACACTTTGGGGATATGGATCACTGGCTAAGGAAAGAAAAAGTCAAAAAAATAATAAAAATAATTGGATGAATTTCCTTGAGATCTTATTCAGCTATAAATATGATCTCATAGTTCATCTGTATAAACATAGCCTGTAGTGCTAGCTATCTTGTAAGTTCTAATTCAGATTGATAACTCAAAGAATCTCAGCCAGTTTAACATTTATTTAGGAAATATCAAAAGCAATTAGGTCAAGAGTTTAGCATTTCATTAAATCATAGTCTATTTGAACTTTTACACACACACACACACAAATATACCAGGAATCCATAGAAATATATTTCATTATGCTCCATAAAGTCCTCCTGATTTTGAGAAAGATCTGAAAAGAAGAGAAATTGGAAAAGAGAAAACAAGTAAACTTTAATTACAGGAGCAAGTGTAAAATGCAGGGGCTCTCCATGCACTTCATGTGTATTATTTTTTTCCTATGAAGAACTGATTAAAAGTTGTATGATAAACTTGTCTATGGGAAAACATGTTGCTATGAAGCAGAGCAATTAGTACTGTTAATGTGGTCTATTGACATCTTACTCTGAAGTACAGTTTTAGAGGTCTACAAGGACCAGAAAACTTTCCTTCTACCAGTTGTCTTCAAAAGGAAGTATAGAAGACAGAATTCTAATAGATGGCCATGTAGAGCAGAAAGAGGCAGAACCCTAGCAAAATGAAGTTTAAAACTAGAAGGAAGACAGATAAAGATGAACACTAGTACATAAGGGTATCCAGAACAAGGCCACTATAAAATGAAAACCACTCAGTAAGAAAAGCAAATATAATGTGCCATGCACTCATTTGCAAGTTTGTTCATTTTCAGCCATTAGACAGTGAACTGATGTTAACAGATTCTACCTGTGTGTCCTCTATATGATGCAGGGCACGAAAGCAGAGGTATTTGTGGAATTTCTAAGGAACGTTAGATTGCTATGATAAAAGAAAGTCCAGTTAGAAATATATGGAATGGGTGGGAGGACTCTAACAATTTGTGTTCCAGCCCCTCTCATTTTGAAATGTGCAGCTATGAATTGGGCAAGCAACAGGACAAGCAATGGAACTTGATTGGGATACCACCACCAACTGAAAATACAAAATATTCACTGGACATGGGCATATAGATTAAAGACCAGGAAAAGATGAATGGATTAAATATGTTAGGGTCATTTTTCAGGAATTCAATTATAGAGCTTGAGAAACACAGGTGGATTTTGAAACACTTTAAAGGGTGTATGTATCCTTGAGAAGGCATATGGAACAGAACATGGGGAAAGATATTTATCTGTGCTTGATTGGTTCCTGGCCCCTGAACAAGTCTTGGGTGGGATAAAAAATGCTGAGGGATCTACAACTAATACAACAACTGTACTCTTTTATTTAGTATTGTCTATCACTACATTCATGCCTTAATCACAGAGTTGAGTTATTGTAACAGAGAACGCATGGACCCCAAACACAAAATATTTACTTTCTGACCCTTCACAGCATAAGTTAGCCAATGCTTGTATGAGATAGTAGAGTTAAACAACATGTTAAGGACCCAAGGATAGAGCTGAAGCTGGAGAGATTTAACAGTCATATGCTCTGCTCAGGTGTTTTAATCCAAAGGCCAGTGGAGCTTTAATGTGGGCTTGTTGGTCAGGTTGCAAGATTTTGCTAAGAAGGGTGCCATGTTTTCACTAACTCTTAGTGATAGGGACAGAATTTTCAGTGCCTTTGATCTATTTGGGGATAGGAAATAAGGAAGCATATTGGAAGCATTTCACTTTACATGCAGCTAAATCAAGAAACAATCCCTAAACTACATCTGCAGGAACTAAGAGCAATATAGCCTAATATTTTGATACTGCTATCAATTTCTAACAAAACATTTAAAACTCAGTGGCTTAAAAACTCAACCATTTATTGAGCTCACTATTCTGTGAATTTGAAGCTTTTACTGTGATCAGCTAGGCAGTTCTGCTGGTTTCATCCATGTGTCTGGGGCAGCTGACAATTGATGGCCTCACTCATGTCAGGTGATTGGCTGGAATGACTGGATTAACTGAGCCACCTGCTCTTATACTTCTAGAGGATAACCTGGAATTATTCACCTAGTCATATTGTAGGGTACAAGAGGAAGGACAAAACCCAAATCAATAGCACAAGCAAACTTATTTTCCTCTTGGCCTCTTGGCCAAGAGCAATCAAATGACCAAGCCAAGAGTAAATATGGGTGGGGACCACCCAAAATTAGGGATTATTGAACCAATTTAACACATAGTACATATCTGGTTAGGTATTTTTGCAGACTTTTTGGTAGTGCTCAAACCTGGATTATTTGGTGAGTGGCATTTACCCTAAGTGGATTTTCTCTCAGGAGAATGACTTTGGGAGTTATGACTGAAAAGCTAGATAAAGCTTTTGAAAACATACAGGATTAATGGGATGCTATCTTAATTTTTCACAGGACTTTAATAAGCAGATAGAAAGTTAAAACAATAACTGAAGCAGCAATTGGTTATTTAAATTACCTCATTTGTTAGGGTCAATTGGGAGGGATTTACAGATCCTAATTTGATTTGAAAATTAGGAAATGATGACTCAGATATAAGAATGTGAACTACCACCTTGCTATGTTTTCAATCCATGACAAAGTAACTGAAAGTGGCTCAGTACAGCAGTTATGCTCATGAAAAAAAAATGCGTTGAAGTCCACAACTATAGACCTAGGGTCCCAGGCTGAATTTCTGAGCAATAAGCAACCTCCGGGAAACCCCAAAATTTACTTGAGGAGGCCAAATTTCTTGGGTTGGTAATTGTTTTTCTAATGGGTAGGTATTATTAACCATTGGGAGATGCAAAATTTAGTATAGAAGTGAATTGAAACAAATTCATAGTTTTAATATTTTTGTGTTACGCTTACAAATCATGTATATTTGTTATTTAAGCACTTGCAATTTTCTTAAAGAATTTGATTTATCAGTCAGTCCTACGGATTAATTTTGTAATTCCAATTTTAGAAATAGTAATTTGTAAATTAATGTAGATTTACTAATTTCATATATAGTATTATAACATAAGAGAACTTAAGGTTTACATACTATATTAAATTTATATAAGTTATTTAAATATTCTGGAAGGTTTTATTTGTTAATTATACAATCAGAAAACTCAAAAATAAGTTGGATATCTTAAATTTATGAATGCAGTTTAAACTGTTAGGGGTTTAATTAGGTTTGTAAATGGGACCAAACATTATTCAAAGGCCCATTAAAATAGGTAGTCAAAATTTACTAGACCTAGAAATATAATATTCTTATGTGGAAATTAAAAGCTTAAGGAAGTACTAGTTTTAGTATTTGTAAATTTAATTAATTGAATATTAGTTTTTAAAACCCATGTAAACTCTAATATTTTTGAGTATAAAAACTTCTTTGGAGGATATAATGAACACTTAATTGATATTTAATTTTGCAGTTCTTTTGTTAATCCATAAAATGGTTGCTTTGCCCCACCACTACTTTTTTCATCTAGTTTTGAGTTTATATTCCTATTCCACCAATGCAAAAATTCTTCTGCCAAAACCCAATCCCTTGACAAGGACATAATTTTAATTTCCTAGGCTGCTCAAAATAAATGTCATGAAACAGTTCTGCTTAAATATAAGAATTATTTGCTCATGGTTTGAGTCCAGAAAAATGTCCAATTCAGTGCATCGTCAGAGTGATGCTTACTTCTTGAAGATCAGCAGCTGGCAATCTTTGGCCCCTCTATCACATAGCAAGGCAAGTGGTAGCATCAGCTGATCTCTCCCTTCTCTTTTGGTTTCCCTTGATTTCAGCTTCTTGTTCCATGGCTTTTTTTTTTTCCCCTTCTCTCTATTCATTCCACTTATAAAGGACTCCAGTAAAAGGATTGAGATCCATCCTGAATGAGGTAGGTCACACCTTAACTGAAGTAGCCTCACTGAAAGATCCTACTTTCAATGGATTTATACCCATAGGAATGGATTAGATTTAAGAAAAAGTTTTTCTGGTGTTCATACAGCTTTGAGCTTTGACCCACCATAGATATCAATGCCTATATCATTGTTTGAACCCATTTTTCTTGTAGGACTCACTTGTTCACCAGAGTTTCACTGATCCTCTGCTTCAAACTGGACAGACTTTACTTGAACTGGGTATCCCCAGCTCTTCATTCTTTCCTCAATTCCTAATTTGCATTCTATTATGACACATAAGCCATGTAAGTGGCTTCTGGGTCCAGAGTGAACTCACACAATTACAGAAGAGTTGGTATTTGTACCATTGAGAAAACAATTGGTTTGGTTTTTCTTACATGCTTTTTATGTATTCTGCTCATACTTCCCTCCATACACTTTCCACAATATATCTGAGTGCTGTAGTTGAAGTTTTGTTTTTATATATACTGTGGCCATCACATAAGAAAATATAATATTGTACAGAAGTCTTAACAAATACTTGGGGGAATATGATTATTAGCTTTTGCATAATTTCAGTGCCTGAGTTAGGGCAAAATCATTCCATTCCATTGTCATCAGCCTTGTCCAAGGGATCACTAGTTTTATCTAGACTACTCCAATAGTTTCCTAAATGGGTTTAACTGCTCCTCTCATGTCATTTTATATAAAACACTAATCATTTTTTTTTCATTTTACAACTGAAGAAATCTTTTACAAACTCGTATTTGTTCAAGGCATCCTCTCACTTAAGATGATTTAATGAATGCCCTCCTTTTTTATATAGTAAGTTCAAAATTCTTTCTAAGGCTTTCAATGGCCTGCTATATTTCGTGCATATCTACATCTCTAATCACAGCTCTTATGACTCTACCCTTGCTCTTTCAATTTCTAGAATATAATATGTCTCAAATTATCTAGCTAAAACCCAGAACGTTTGCACCCTCCCATTAACTATCCATATACAAATGATCTAACAGCTACAACTTTGTGCACATCTCCATGATTGCATTTCTTACATGCATTGTCTGTTGATCTTCCATTGGGAGACTATTCTTCATGGATTTTTCACATTTCTCAGTGGCCCGGGCATTCCAGACATACGGCATGTTCCAATAGCAAATAGTCTTGGAAGGTAAAGATAATGTATCCCTCTAGAGAGATTTAGACATGTACCACCCAAGAAATATTTCATGGACCAAAGAAAAGTTATTTCCATACTTTCTTTGAAAGCATTTGCTTACATTACATGGTAACAAACAGAGAGACAGCTTCCCTCTGCCCTTCTGAAAAAATATGCTCTCTCTCTCTGTTTCTGGAAATGAAAATGGACATATGTGTAGCATCCCTATAAAGTTTCATGGTCTCTTAAAATATGGGGCTCCTTTATGGGGACCTGACACCAGATGCTACCCTAGCCACTGTTTTCATTGTGAAAAATAAATGATCTGTATCACTGACTGAATGGACATGTGTTCTTATACAGCACATATGTGTATTTATGTAATATATTCTTCAAATTTTCTGACTTAATATTTCACTTCTATGTTATAATCACCTTGAGAACCTTCTATTACTTAGATATTTATCCACAGTTTTTACAGTGTGCCTAAGAAAAGAGGCTTAGGGCATGGATGGATAAATATGTTTTTAAAAGTCTTAGGAATTACAGCCTTTTAACTTGGATCACAGAATAGGCTTCTATAAATACATGACATGCACAAAACTCAGTTACAAATTCAGATGTGTAAAAATATAACATAATTTCTTTTAAGTCAGTTTCATTCTCTCAAATCCATTTTCTATCAAATTTTGGCAAAATATATCTTGGTTATTATTGAGACCTATTTCACTCTCCACATAAGGGCCACATAAGAATATTTGAAGTTTAATAAATAGCATGAAACATTGTAAGGAACTCTGATATCTAGTCTCTCAAAGTTTCTACTAACAACCTAAATGTCTAAGTTTCCCATATAGCCTGGCAATTTTCTGCTTCCCTGCAACATTTGGATATCATAACATTTGCAAAAATGGGAACCCTGTATGCCTAAGTCCCACACAGCCATTCCATCTGAAATTTTATCTCTTCCTTTCAAATTCAGTCATTGAGTCATAAAGTTCCTGATGCTTAATGCAACCTTATCTCTAGGCTGAAAATTCTGTAAAATGATCCAGGAATTTCTGCTATAGTCCTCTCATCGGAAAGGATGCTCAATGGTTGTTATTTATTTAAACGGGGGGAAGATAAAGGAAAAAAAAAACACATAGGCACAAAAATGTGTGTGTATATTTATATACACGTACATATTGAGAAGGGGAAAGAGATCAAATCACCTCTCCTACATCCTCTTCTCAGCAATACATGCTTGCGTTTTAGGGATCCTGCACGGTTCATGGGCTGGTCAGCTAACAAGGTAATGGCCTGATCCTCATCCTGCACAGCAGCCTGCTCATGCCCTGACCTAAGCTTTCACACTCATGCAGAATGAGGCCTCACCAGCATCAAGTTTCAGTTACAGCGGTGCTCCTACCTGCTCTGCATATTATCCACCAGCCTCAGCTTGTTTTGCCACCCTGGAGATTTACCACCCTGCTGCCAAATGCAGACACCATGGGCTCTAGCCCACAATATTACCTGACTCTCTCTGTAAACTACCCACCAGCTTTGGCTCAACTGTGCCCCAGAAGGTTTTTGCTGTTTTTCCAGTGACTGTGAACCATTTCTCCCTTAGGCAACTCAGTGAAGTGCTTTATGAAGAAGGCACCGCACCTTCCTCAAGGAGGTCTGAAGCCCCGTCTAAGTCTGTCTTTCTTTCATTACTCTCTTTCAGCCCTACGATATCCTTTACAGTTCTTTTTCCTGTATATATCATATATGTGATTTTTCCATCATTATAATCACCCTTCTATTGTATCTTAAAAACTCTTGATATTATATTCTCTGCTTAAAGTATGCTTTTGTTTCTTTCTTATGAGCTTCCTAGCCTCGTATGACTGAAGATCACCAATCCTGCAGGTGCACTAGGATTTAGAATATCTCCTGCTGAAAGTCTAGCCACATTTATCTCCCGTAGTGTAGTCTGATCACTTCCCTACCACAGGGTGTCAGATTGCAGACTCAGGCAGGGAAGACATTCTAGATATTTCTCCTTCTAGAAGACATGACATGTGTTAGAAATACACTTGCCTCCAGAAGGCAAGCAAAATGACATGTTCCTATAAATAAAATTCTCAAAATAAGTACAATGCCAATGCATATGGGAGAAGTAAAAGTGATCCAAAACCTGGAAATACAGATTGGAAGAAAAGAAAACCTTAAATCCTAATCTCATGTATTTTCAATAGTAAATAGAAAAATATATATCATTTCCCATTACTTTAGTTTCCTAGGCTGCTTAAAGCAGATACCAAGAATTGTGTTTGCTTAAATAAAGGATATTTATTAGTTTACAGATGTCTAAATCTGGACATCTTCAAGGCAGCATTTCTTCCTGAAAATTGGTTGCTGCAATCTTTGGTTTACATGCCACATGACAAGGCACATGGCAGTGTCTGCTCGTCTCTCCCTTCTCTTCTGGGTTCCCTTGATTTCAACTTTGTGCTTCTGTATTTTGTTGTTGTTGTTTCTTTATCTCTCTGTATTCATCCCATTTATAAAGGACTCCAGTAAAAGGATTAATACCATCCTGAATGAGGGTCATACCTTAACCAAAATAGCTTCCTTCAAAGGTACAATTTACAATGGGTCTACACCGACAGGAATGGATTAGATTTAAGAACATGTCTTTGGGTTACATATAGTTTCAAACCAACACACCCATTAACCTCAAAACTAGTGATATAAAAATAGTAAAATTGGACTTAAGAATGATTTTTTTAAATAAAAAAATTCTTGGTTTGACTCCTTATGCCCTATTTTTAATTTATTTTGTTTTTGCAAGTATATTTGCTCTCTAACCATTGAATTTTAATTATTTTCCTAGCTGTAGATAATTGCTTTCAAAAAGTTTATGTATAGAGTTAAGCAAAATATAGATGTATTTCTTAATTATTAAAAAATAAGATGAAGAGTATTGCTGTATAATGGAAACTAAACCTTTGAGTCAAAACAATTTTGCACATATCAGCATAAATCTAATTTTGAATTAAGAATTATTTAATCTTATTGAATATTTATTTAGATTTATTTTCAACCAGCTGTAAATCTCTGGATAAATTTGTATAATTTGATGAGATGACTGATTTCATTAAAAGTTCTGTTGAACTAATATGATAGGAGTATGTAAATCTCCCAATTGATATTTATTCCATAAATTAAAGATATGTGATAATATAAACACACATTGAATATGCACAATTAAAATAAGATGTGCTTAGCAAATTAATATATATGATATAGAAAGAGAAATGTTTAAATTAAGAAAGGGACTTAGTTTTCGTTTTCTTAATTATGTTTATTTGCATATGAGTAATGTGTTACTTTTACATAAATATTTAGTGTTCACTAAAATTAAATATCTTTTTGGAAAGAAGTACTTTGCCATTTATTATTTTGAGAATAATAAAGAAATGATAATCCTTTTAAAATGTGGCGTACTTAAAAGTTATGTTTACCTCAATTAACCTAAATTAGCTTTGAGATTTGAATATTTGCATGAGACTATTCCAATTCAATGTCACGTAATACTTTAACTTAAAGAAATAACTTCTAGTTATATTAAATTGGTAAAATTCTACAGGCATATTTTATTTATTTGCAAAACACTGATTATCTTTGATCCTTGCTTGAGTCAAAATGAAAAAAGTATTATACTATTATGTATATATACAATTTCAATAACCTTCACATCAAATTAGTTTTTCTTCTAAATGGGAGATGTCAGATTTGTTTCTTTTTGTGATAATTTATTTACTTTTACTATAGAAAATATGAAATTAGATAGGAAATAAAATTTTATGTTACAGGAAAATTTATACAAAAAAATAAAACATTAATACTCCAACATTTTCTTTAGGCTACATATTGTTGGAAATACTTTGATGTCTTTAAATTACTTCTGTGAAATATACTAGGATGTAATTCATTGTCTTTTTATTTTCTGAGAGTTTTATGAACTAATCTTCCTAGAAAATAGAACAGGAAAGAGAAAATGTTTATTTTTAAAATTAAATTGTGAAGGGTTTGGTTTGGTCACAATTGCCATATATTTAGAAGTAAAATGAATTATGGATAAATAAATTGAAATTTATAGAGGATATCATTTCTACCACAGAACTCATACTGGAAAATACCCATAGTGAGCAAAGATCAATTAATGTATAAAATGAATTGTTTAGATTTAACCTTCAAATGTGAAAGTGAATTTTTATTTTTGAAGTTTCTTTTGTTCTGATGATACAGCAGAGAAATAATACAAATGTAATGGGCAGTGTAAGTGTGTTTCAACTGCATAGCTTAATGTTAAGTGAATTAACTAACTCTAATGCCTCGTAATAGTCAACAGAAAATAAGGTGTAGAGAAATATTCAAAAATCAAGGAAAAACTCCTTAAAACATTAAGTACCTAGAAGAGAACATTTATGCAAGCTATTTAAAAGCTTACTAATTTTGATTTCATTTTCACTTTCATTCAATGAACGTCCTAATTAACTATTTTATAACCAGTATTTATTTATTCAGTGTATTTAATTGTTTTAAACTATTTTATTTAGGTATAAATAAAATCAATTATATCCTTTTAAGGGTATAATTTAGAGTATTCTTACAAATCTATATACCCAGGTAACCACTTCAATATTAAGATAGATCATTTTCATCACCTCAAAATGTCCTCCTGTGAGGAAAAACATTTCCTGCAGGAAATTCCCTATCCATTTTTCTTCAGCTCATGCAAACATTGTTCTGTTTTCATTCATTAAAGATTAATTTTTCTTACTCTGGAATTTCATATAAGTAAAATTTCATAGCATGATCTATTTTGTTCAGGAAAATATTTTTGAGATGAGTTCATGTGTTTTGTATGCATCATTATATTGATTTTTATTGTTAAAGAGTACCCATCCCATCCCTCCCTTTTAAAAAAAAAGTTCTCCTCCCTATGGGAATTTGGGTTGGTTCTGTTTTTAGGATAAGAATAAAGCTGCTTTATAAGTGTTTCTGCCCAAATTTTTGTGCATTTATTTTCATTTCTCTGGTAAACCAGAGAGTGGAATTTCTGGATTGTATGGTAAGCGTATGTTCAAATATAGGAAAAATATACACCAAATATCCAATTTTCTGTTACGACCCCAAATTAGGCAGTATCAGGAAGTTTAGTATAGATTAGAAGTAAGCCTGCAGATCAATTAAGGTTCCAAAGTAAAATTTCTTTATGGAAAGAAAGGATACAGTCCAGTGGCAAAGCGTCAATAAATGACACTTGTTGGAGAAGATGGTTCTAGCAATCTGTGGCTGTGGCTGAATCACCTCAGAATCCAGGTATTTGGACACATGTTATTTGAATAAATGTTTAGTGTTCAGTTTGCATAACAGATGGGGCCACTGCTGGAGTAGGGTAGCCTGCTCCAGCATTGCTTCAGAAATGACACCTGTTCATTCAACTACAGCAGCCTGGGCTTCAGTACTGACCCTGTATAACAGTAAAAACAAAACAAAATATAAGAAACAAAAACAAACAAATAAAATCAACAGCAGCGAGTTAGCCAAACTTTAACTACCTTCAGGCCTGAAATCTAAATGCCTGGATTTAGTACACCTGTAGGATTTTTGCACACTTCAGGACGAGTCTATATGAGAAAGGATCTCAAAAGGAAGTTACTAAGAATTCTTAAGAATTAAAATAAAACAAATTGGATCTTACTTGTCACTGAAATTGATGGAAGTTTACATTTGATTGAAAGAGAGTGATGTAACACTTATGAGAGCAATTAAGACAGATAATATAGCATTTATTTACAGAAAATGCAAAGTACCATTTTGGGTTTTCTTCAGATCTGTGTCAGAATCACTACCACTTTTTTGGGGTAATTTTCTTAAACTTATAGCATTGCCTTTTGCTGATTATAACATTATAGTGAATCAGAGATCACCTTAAAATAAAGAAAAGTCTTTAGGCCAACCTTTAAATATGTAAGCATTCCTGAAGAAAGAAAGGTGTTTTCTCTAAGGGATAGAACAGAAATGGAAACAGAAAAAGAGTTATGGGGAATACATTGGCAGTTTGTTTTCAATATGCCTTACAGAAAATAATACATTCACACAAATCTGACAGGTGTATTTTTATTAGTACTCTGCATCAAAGGTTATAAAGAACATGAAACCAACTCCCAAGTTCAACAAGAAACTTTGCAATTTTAATTTTACTTCTCATTTAGATTTGCTTGTAAATAGAGAAAATTTAAGTAAAATTATCTGTCTTCTAAATAGTCATATTTTCTTATCATATATTACTTTATTAGTTATATCAGTCTAGGTAAACTCAGATATCTATAAATCTGTCCACAGGAGACTGATTTACTATCACATTTAAGGACTCATTTTGACTGGTGGTGAAAATTTGGACAGCGGGAAATTGACCATTACTGCTACCTTATCGGGAGGGTGGGAAGGTGGACGAATGGGGACCTAGGGTCTCTTAGCAGCCAGAGATTTCTCTTATTTCATTGCAAGAGCTTCTTCCATTCAAATTGTTTCAGAAAGAAATGAGATAAAATTAGTTCTGTTACTGTCCAAAATAAATATTCAATAATATGATAACCATCATTATTATTGTTATTAACTTTGAAAAATTAAGGCATTCAGCACCATATTGGTTTTACTATCTCTTGCTTTACTTTTGATCATTGTGCATGTGTTTAACTTAAGAAATTTATCCATAATCAGATTGTGTATTCTGTTTTATACTTTTGCTAGCCTTAATATCTTACAATGACTGTTTTTCAATATACCTTGCAATGTATTTCTTCCATATGAATGGAATGCCATATAGCTTTGTTTACAAGTATTATTACAAGTTATATAAAGTACAAAAAACAAGTATACTTGTTTTTTACAAGTATAAAAAAAATACTATGAAATTAAATGTTAAAGAATTATGTGGAATCTGATGATTTTTCAACAACAGAAAATATAATATCCAAAATGATTTAAAATGTTTTTCATTGAAAGGCAACTTATGACAATCGAAATTAGACAAATAACATTTTTTTTAAGATTTAATGTTATGCCAGCATTATAAAATTAATTGTATAATTGCAAATAGCTTATCTAAAAACAGTTTTTGTAAAAATCAATTTATAGTATTAAAAATAAGATTCTTTATGAGAAAAAGGCACATAATTTTACCATGAATATTATACTGTATTTGGTTATTATTTATCCATTTAATTTGCATATAGCTATAATTTCAAAGATCCTTGCATACAAGGATCAGAACTGTTGCTCTGATGAAAAAATGTTGAGGTGGTTTACAGACATTATTAATTCATTGTATTAGCAAAACTGAAACTTGACTTGTAAAATGACATTGTGCTCATAAGACTTTTAACATTAGCACATATTGGGTGATGTGACAGTGGCTCAATGGCAGAATTCTTGCCTGCCATGCCAGAGACCCGGGTTCGATTCCTGGTACCTGCCTATGCCAAAAAAAAAAAAAAAAAAAAAAAAGGACCACATATCATTAAAATATGTGAAAATCATGAAACAAATTACATAATTTGTTTAATTTCAATGAATATTATTTTGTTTGAGTTTTTCCTAAGTTAAGGAATTGTGAAATTATTACACTTTAAAATTTTCTATATACATTAATGTGGAATTCTCTTAGCTGAAGAAAATTAGCAGAAGATTTATTTTCATTTCCTTCTTTTGTTTTCTATTGTTAGTTTTAACAACTGGTAGAACTACTAAAAAAGTAATTACACCAAGGACCAAATCTTTGGTGTAACTACTCCAGTTCACTCTTACAATACAAAATATGGATAATTTTGTGAAAAATGTCTCTAAATAAATGAAGAACTACAAATTACTATCTTTAATATCAAATTGTGATTCATGATTGACTAAGTCTATACAAATAACTTAAAATATAAATATAGACCTACCTCTATAAAATGCAGACCTAATCAATATAGAATGATCCCAAGCAGAGAAATTTAAAGTTACTTATTTTCTTTAAAATTATGTTGAGATAATATTAAATCTAGACAATTTATGCACAGCAGGCTTATATCATCTTATTGATTATCATAAATCATTTAGAAACAATCCAAAGACACAAAATTAGAGAAATGGATAAGAATATTATGGAGTATGTTCAATCTATAAATTTTGGTTTGGAAGAATTTCCATTAAAATGTGAAAGTGCTTATTATAAACATCCAGCCAAAAAATTAAAAGTAGGATACACATTTTACAGGCAATTATAACACAAACTATAAAGATAAAATTAATGCACAATATGCCTAGAAAAAAACTAAGCCAAAATATTAGTTATGGGTTGCCAATATGCTGTGATAAAAAGAGAATGTGGGAGAGAGGTATAATTCATTTTTTAGATTCTCAAGGGTATGCTATTAATTATCTATGAGAATTCAAGAGAAAATATTTTCTTCTTACTTTTGTATGTCAACCCATTTTGTTACTATTTTCATTCAAGAAGATTTAGGAGAAGTTAATAAGTACATGGGTTTAATGTTCTTTTATAATCACTGTAAATCTATTGAGCAATTCTTTACTAACAAATCTTTCACAGTTAGGTCAATATATCAGTGTCTCAAGAAAAACAGAATCAATAATGTGCACACACAAACACTAAGAGATTTATTTTAAGGAATTGCCTCACATGATTAGGAGGGCTACCAAGTATTAAATCTGTGGGGTATGTTGCAGGCCAAAAACTCAAGAATTGATACCACAGTGTTTAGGAAATTTCAGGGTTTTTTTTTTTCTGTTAAAGTCTTCACTGGATAGGGTAAGACCCCACACACAATGATTAAGGATAATCATTGCTTAAAATAAAAGATTGTAGATATTAAGCGCTTCTTCACATCAGCCCCTAGATTAGTGTTTGATTCAATAGCTAGGTACCATAACCTGGCCAATTTGTCAATAAAGACTAGCCATCAATCAGCTTTAGAGTTTTGTTGCCATGGTAAACTCTAAGGTCAATGAGCATCTATGGGAGAAACAGCAGGATTCTCTCAATATCCACTTTTTTTCCACAGTATTTTAATCTCTTATTTTATCTGGGATCAATTTTGATTAGTAAAACATCTTCATTTTCCATGTTATTTGCAGCAAGAAGCAGTGATTAAATTCTAGCTAATGGAGCTGGAAGCGGTGTGCACAATTTTAAGGAATTGTCTTTAAAAAGAGAGTGTGTGCCTTTTTCCTTCACAGTCTTCCTTTCTGCTGACTGGAAAGCAAAGGGCATCAAAGGCGATGGAACAGCCATTTTGGATTTTGATGGGACTTTAGCAATAAAAGCTACACGTGGTGAAGCAATCACATAAAAATAACCTGGGTCCTTCACGTCATGGAGTGACATACCGCTACATTCACACTTTTGAGTTTTCTCGAACTTGTATTTGAACCCTATCTTAATTGTTGGAGAAATTATTCTCTCATTTTCCAAGAATATGAATACATAGAGATATATAATTTGTGCATGAAACAGTATAAATAAAACATCAAGTAAAAGTAAGATATATTTATTTTAATAAGGAACAGATTTAGAATATTAAGAATTTATATTGATACAATAATGCTTTAAAGAAAGAAAGAGAACCATAAATCTATCTATCTATCTACAAACATTACCACAGATATTTTTGGTACATTATCTAAAAATATCTGCGGTAATGTCTGTTTGGACATACCACATTTTTTTTATAGTCTGTACTTAAAAAAAAACCAACAAAACCTTGGTTTCACCATAGCAAGTGATTTTGAATGTTTTTAGCATATAGAATGCTTTACAATATTGAGTGTTGAATGAAAATCTATTTTGTAACATCTCTAAATTATTTAGTTTCGATGACCATAATGTTTATAAGTGCCATAGAGTAATCACAGATGTTCTTAAAAGTGTTTTCACCAAATTTCACAAAACCACAATAGCATATAATCCTCCACATAAAACAAAGTGAATTATAACTTTAAACTCTTACAGATTGTTAATTATTCAAAAAGCGTCAGAAAAAAGTGACAAGATTATGAATTATTCTCCACCCCAATTCATGGAAAAACTATTCATTACATCATCACATAAATAGCATTAAACAAAATCTATCTGAATGCGCACATTTGCATAATGATAATGAGTGTAGCAACTGGTGTAAATAAATATTGCAACAGATTTATTTAGTTACAGGGACTGAGATAAGTATATTCACATGCATCATTTTATTAATTTTTCATAACCAGCTGAACTAGTAGGCTACATAGTTATCTCAAATTTACATGCAGACGTGAAGCTTAGAAAGGTTAAATAACTTGCTCAAGGGCTCCAACTAGCACGGGGAAACCCGTAATTTTAACAATGACACTATATTGAGTGATGAAGATGATGTTTTAGAATAATGAGCTCAGGTTCATTAAGGTTGTCAGAGTCAGTATGGCTGGATATCAGCATCAGGCTTTTAAAACTTTCCAAGTAAAGTAAGTAGTGGAAGAAAACAATTTTGATATAAAATGCAAAATTGGGGGATGTGAAAGGGCACCTTAGAATTGAGAGATGTGTCTTTTCATACCTAGCCATCATGATTACCATATTATTTTCCCTTGCATCTCTTAATGGATTTCCTGATAAGGGATCAAAGCAAAATATATTTATTTGTTTACTTTGATAGTCTAAACCTTCAGTGTATCAAAAATTGGTTTAGAATACTTCAGTAAATTTATAAATGTTCAAATAGGTTGCTTTTATTCTTTAATATCTTTTTCTTTATCAGATCAAATAAGGCTAACCAATTCTCTAACAAGTATCATTACTTATTTAAATATCCTTTGGGTGTCAGCTTCTTCTACTTGCCTTGCAGCTATCTCTCAGATCACTGGAGGCCAGGTCTGCAAAACCTTTGCTTTTCACTTGCTGTTAACACTCACCACAGGATCCCTTCAGTAGCTCTTAAAGCAAGCCCTTCGAAGTAATGTATTGCCTCTTTCCAAAAGTTTTCCCAAATGTTAGTGACCACCTTGCATTCCCCCACATTTTGAAAGTATTTAAAGTTTTATGTACAGAGAGCAATGTTATACATTTTGAACTTCAGCTAATATGATTTGGCCCTTTTTACATAACATTTCTTTCACCCACAAATATGTAACTTACACAATAATCTTTGAATGTGCTCACTAGATCCTAGTTAAGTGGTAGAGAGAGCATGACGCTATTATGTTGGAATAGCATTCTTTTAATTTCTTTTTCTGAATTAATCATTTTATTTTTGTCACTATTTTCTACCATATCCCCCTCTATTTGCTTTGTTAGGTGCATTATTGTATTTTCCAATATCCTTGTGGCTCCTTTTCAAACTTTTGAAAAATATTTTAGTTGTGAAATATCACGCCATACTTAAAAATATGTAAAAAAAATATACAGTTAATATACATATGTCATTTATGTATTTATAAATCTAACACCCATTTACCTACCAACCAGATGAAGAAAAAAAAATTTACACCACATGTCCCATTCTATGAGATTTATAACATACGCTAACTCGATGCTTCTGCAATGAAGACTGGGATGGAGTTTCCCATCTCCATACAAAGGATAGCTTTGCATCCCTGCTTGGAAAGTCACAAAAATGCCCAGCAGCCATATCCCAGCCCTCCCCTACCCCCTTATTTTCTCTGCCTGCAGATATTTCAATATGGATCCTTTGTACAACCTGGGAGAAACATTACATCTGATGGGATGGCCTGACATCCCTTGTATACCAAACTGAAAAACAGCAGCCCAGATACTTATCAAGGCAGGAACTCTGCACAAAGTTTGCTTGATACAGACTTTTTTGCTTAGTGGCAGGACCTCCATTCCTGGGGTATAAAGACCCACTAGTGAACACTACAGTCATATTTCAACTCTAACTTGAAGAGAGGCATGTGGAGCTATGATCCACCAACCCTGATCAGAGCAGGTGGCCTCTCCAGGAGATGGGTCATGATAGATGAATCTCTTCCACTACTTGTTTGATCCCTATGGGCTGTGTAATACAGTGGTCTCATTTGTTGAAAAAAATCTGTTCTGCCTGAACCTTTGTTCCCACCACACACAATGCAACAACTTGCTCCACAATCCCAGAGGCTGCTTTGCTTGTTTATTCAGGCAAATGGAATTCTTACTTAATGCAGATATCACCAAATTTGAAATTGCCAGAAGGAAACAAATCTGAAACCTTTTAATAACTCTGAAAACTGAGTCCACTAATACCTATGATGGTTATTGCATTATAGTTCTCTGTCTTCTCTGATGACTTGTCTTTATAAGTCAACTGGACTCATAATGTAGTGAAAATGCATTGCAGAAGGAGTATTTTCCCTGTTTTGAATTAAATTCTGTACAAGGATGCATGCAATTTTGACAAAGCTACAGCAATGCATAAAATACTGAATGTTGATAAGGATGAGCAATTTGAAAACAAAATTGGTTATATAGAAGATTAGTGCACCCTCTCCGCACAAAGCAATGTCATTCTGAGGAACTGGATTATTTCTGTCAAATTTTGTAAGATAGCTTATATTTTAAATATATTTCTTCTTATTATGAAAGTTAATCACTATAATAGATTTTTTGAATTTGCAGAACTATTTAATGGAATGCTGTCAATTAATTTATTTAAATCAGTTCTGGAACAGGGAAAGTGATAGATGGACAGGCAAATAATAGATGTGATAGATAGACACACAGTAGGACATATCAACCTCTTATCTACTTCTCTAGGTTTCTTAATACTTGGTAGAAAGCATTTCAAAGTTATATTGGTGTCTATTTATTGCCTTCTTCTGCACTTGTACATTTCAATCTTTCTCACAGTAATAAAGAAGGAATTTCAAATTCAGAGTATATATTAAACAAAATGCCCAAAGGTATATGTTGCATAGGATAGTGGAAATAGTCAATGAATTTAAAGACATGACACCTGGATCACAACCTTTGCTATGGCCCTTATCAGTTGTGTATCCTCAAATTATTTAATTATTCTGAGTCTAACTTTCATCAGGTATTAAAGGCAAATAGTTATGCTCATCTTTTGGGGTTGAATGCCTGGTTAAAAGAGATAGAAAGGGCAGGCCACGGTGGCTCAGCAGGTAAGAACGCTTGCCTGCTGTGCCCGAGGACCGGGGTTCGATTCCTGGTGCCTGCCCATGTTAAAAAAAAAAAATAATAAGCCTTTCCAGCTTGTGAAACTGGATAAGGCTTTAAAAAAAAAAAAAAGAGATAGAAAATGTAAGTGTTTTGAAAATGTGAGTCTCAAGGGTATTTACAGAAAATAACATATTTTCCCCCGATGCTTATTCAATGACCACTCTGCGCTTCTTTGGATAAAACTAGGACAGGTGGCATGACTTTTAATTACTCTTAAGTAATTTAAAACTATTTATTTCTTTCAGGCTTAAAAATATTAGTTGTTATTTACATTTTATATTATTACATATTCAGAGAATATATTTTATCAGAAAATATTAATTTATTAGTAACATATCTTCTCAGTAAATAGTTAAAACCTCAATCTTCAATCCAAGCTAAAGTTTTTCTTCTATGCCAATTTAGATTGCTCCAGGTAATTTATAGAGAAGGGGACATGGCTGCTTTTTCTGTTTTCACACTTTGTACTTTTCCTAATTTCTGTGCTGATTCTGATGCCTTTAGGATTGAAATGGTGAAAGAATTGTAACTTAAGGGACAAAAAAAGATTTTACTTTGTTAGTAACATTGTAAAATGTTTTTTGATGCTCCTTGTGCTTGGCAGGTGAGCCTTTCTCTTCTGAGATGCTATCATGACTTTCTTCCCATTTTCATTTTAATATTTTTATAATTGAATAGCTATTTTTTTGGAGGTAACAACTTTTATTGTAAATAACGAACCAATGTAAAAATGGGATATCAAAAGGGAAAAAGAGAAGGGTATGGGTGAAGAATACAGGCCAGATAAGTCTTGCTAAAAGCAAAAGAAACAGAACATGAGCATGGGTAGGGGTGGAGGATTGGGGAATAATCCTCCATAAGGGGGTATCCATAGAGTGTGGGAAGGGTGAGATCCCCTTTAGATGCTGGTGTTTATCAAGAGATTACACAGGATTTGGCTAGGCCAGCAGAGAAGGGACTTGGAAACTCCCTCCCCTTGACCAGCTGCCTAATCATGAAAACCACCAGGGACAGGCAGCCCACTTCCACAGCTGGGCCAAATCCCAGATGCCATATGAGAAAAGGTGGTTTCCAGGCCAGACAGACTTCATTTCATTAATCTTCACAACAAATTCCATGAAGTAGATAATATTGTCAACATTTTACAGACATAGATGTTGAAGTTAGAAGAAATTAAAACACTTGACACAGCTTCTCCGGCTGGTGCAGTGGAGATCTGGACTTTCAACCCAGTTCTAAATCTGACTCTTATCAGCAAGAACATTTCCCTACCTCTCCTAAACCCTCCTTGGAGTAAAACCCATAAAAAAAAGATAAGCAAACAGGTCACAGATCCTCTCAAGCCTCTCAAAACATCAGTGCAGGACAACTTCTTTAATGGAGCTGCAGGCCAGGCGAAACTGAAGATTTCCCCTTCTTAGATTACGGGTGGATAGAGTGAGGTCTGCTTCCTTTGGCTCCTTCCCAGTCTGGGCATCCTTCAGCTCCAAGGTTTCATTCAGCTCTCAGAACATCTGGAATCTTTCACGCTCTATGCTATAAAGAGTGAAATAGTCTCCATTCAGTGACTTCTTCTTTGGCAAGGCAGAAGGGCTGGTGATGGTAGGCAGTGTTTGTGGTCTCAGAGGGTGGCTCAGGGAAAGGCTCCACTTTCTTTGGAAATTTTCTTCCTCTCTGCCAAAGTCTCTCCCAGGACAGGCACAAACGCGCCCCTCAAAGCTGCTTAGTCCCATCATGACTGAGGGGTGATGATGGTGCATGACCCTCCATGCCTGAGCTATTACACACAGAGTTGTAGTGGACGGTGGTGCAGTCAGAGCAGACCTCAGACACCTCCTAGGGCATCGCCAGACTACATCGGAAAGTGCAGAGGGCGGCCAGCCCATCGCTGTAATTTGAGCAGCGCTCGTGATGGCGCCAGTGCGTGACAACCGCGGTTCTGTGCTCTGACTTCTTGTAAATGACCAAGGCGCTGACGCGGGCGCCGCGCGGGGGTAACAAGGCATCTCACAGCTGCACTGGGCAGGTCTTCGTCTGCTGGCAAAACAGCTTGCTGAGGGCAGGTAAGAACGTGCAGGTGACAGATTTGGCTGTTCCAGAGGAAGCCCAGACGGAAAGTATATTCTCCAAGGTATTCCTTTTGGCAAGGGACAGAGGGTGACAGAGGTCGGGGGAGGCTGGTGCGGAGACGGCTGGCATGGGAGTGGCTGGTGCAGGAGCCGCTGGTGTTCCGACAGGCTCAACCGTGCTTTTTCAACCAGCTGATGTCTTCCGGGGTGGACTGCAAGGGGAAGGACACTCTGAGCCCAGACGCCAGGTGCCCAGGAGCCCAGTGGCTACCTGAGACCAGGATGCTGGCTCCAGACATTTTTTTTTTAATGCTCGGGTTTTAACAATGTCAAACTTTGCTGTCATTGTTGAAAAGTTACAGAATGTTTTGCATAATCAGATTTATAATTTAGAAGGAATTAACTATGACATTTAAAAAACAAACAAAAAATTGCTGTATACAAAATAAGGATGAATTAAATAGGTTTGTTTTTACTAGCAATAAACTGTCAGAAGCCATTATGGAAAAATTTCCCCTTCATAATAGTAATAACAATAACAATACAATTAAATTAATGTGTGTGCTAATAAAAAGGCAAGAAGTAATAGACTCATATTAGGGAGACTAGAAAAGAAATGACAATATATTTTAAAAAGTATTTTGAGAAAATTTAAAATACACAAGTAAAGGAAAAAGAATGACAGATCCTCATAATACTCAATGCCTAGATTTTACATTTGCAATAATACCACCCTTAAAATTTTAATTTGTTCTTAAAGTCCGTGATGTTAAATGAAAAACTGAAAAATGGCAAACAAAACAAAACATTTACTTTAATTGGCAAAATTATGATGAGTACCATTCCAACTTTGATATCCAAATGATATCACAGATTGAGAAGTATATAAATTAAACAGTGAAATAAGTTTCATATATGGTAAACAACAATTTAAAAGTAAAGTAAAACTGTAGATAACACAGCATAGTAAAGCTTCATTTTACTCAGTAAAAGAAGAAAGGAAATCTAGGTAGTAAGTGGGGGAGGGTTGTGAAGGTCACTATTTAAAATATGTATTCTTTATTATGAATCATTTTCTATATTGGGGTTATACTCTAATGGCGAACTCATGGTTACTTTATACTTAAACTGAACTCAAAAAAAGTTCTTAGCACAGAAAAATACCTTCTTGTATTACAACAAGAATACTTTGTTATTCATGAAAATGGTTTACATGGAAATTGGACTAGAGAGTAATAGAAGATGCCATCTATTCATCCCTCTCTTTGAGAAAAAAAAAAATATTCTGGTGACACATAACACCTAAAATTACCCCTTTTAAGAACATTCCAATATATAATTCAGTGTTGTTAATTACATTCACAGTGTTGTGCTACCATCACCACAATCCATTACCAACATTTTCAGCATCCCAAATAGATGCTGTATAATTTAAACATTAACTCCTAATTCCCTTATCCCACCATGTCCCCAGATGATCTATATTCAAGATTCTGATTCTATGAGCTTACTCATTCTAAATATATGATATCAGTGAGATGATAAAATATTTGTCCTTTTGTGTCTAGTTAATTTCACTCAACATGACATCTTCAAGAATTATCAAAGTTGCCACATGTATCAGAACTTCATTCCTTTTTATGGGTGAATAACATTCCATTATATGTATATACCACATTTTGTTTACCCACTCATCAGTTGATGGACATTGGGTTGCTTACATTATTTAGCAATTGTTTATTTCTTTATTTGTCTTGCATTTTTTTGTTGGTGCATACTGTGCTTTTTAAATTTTTAAATATTAACTCTAGGATAAATTCCCTGTGATGTCTGTTTCTTGAGTTTCTATACAGCCAGTGATATGATGAAATTGTCTTTAGGGTCAGGAGCTAACAAAATCAAGCAAACCAAAGCAAAAAAACACTTTCCACAGTCTTTCCAAACTGGCTTTGCATTAACTGATGCTCTTCTTCAGCGTCCGTCCCTCCTACACAGAAGGTCAGCCCAAGGCAAGTAGAAAGTGCAAGGTCCTTCATGTCTTTTCTGGATCTGTGTCTTGACCTGAGTGTGTGCTTACTAGTGGCCTTGGGATTTTCTCCCTTTACAGGAATTTGAATTCCTTTTCTAATCCTCAGATAACAGACCCTTTCACTCTCACAGTTATTCCCCAGCAGGCCACCTGACTCAATTGTTTCATATTTTTCTTTCCTGTCTCAAGCTGCTTTTGCTTGGAGGACAAATTCTTGGTGGAGAGGGGGCATCCTGGAAATGAATTTCTCAAGTCAGTATTTCTAACCAAAACAAGACCAGAAACTCCCAAAGTGAGTGCCAACCAGTTCCAAATTGCCCCGGGGAAGTGATCAGGAAGACAGGAAGGGTGCCATGAAAATCCCCTGAGGCTGCCCAAAGTTGCCTTTTCTTGTCTTGGCATTTACCCAACAAATGCACCCCTTCAGCTGTGCTCCACAACTCTGAGAAAGGGTATTACCTTTAATTGTCCTCTGCTGCCTTTGTCTAAGGTCAGTTGGAACAATGGCCTTCAGAGCAGAGATGCCAGCAATATGAAGTAGCTAATGAAAAGCAGTTATCAGCTCTTGGATTATATACCTCTGGAATGTGGAGGACTGGGACTTTATGTTCCATTCCTACTGAAAATTTATGCCAGTACCTTATTGTTGCCTGCCATGAGATTATAGGATAGGTAATGACTGCCACCATGCAGACAGTAAAAATCACTGATATCTACGGTGATTTACCAGCCTCTTTCTCCTGCTCTTACTTGGATGTTGCACAGTGTTCTATTGGACTCTGGACTTTTGAAATAGTTGATTCAGACCATTCCTGTGTGTTTAATAGATGTTCTGATGGATGGACTGATTCCTGCAGCTTCCTTCTGTGCCCTCATCCTTCGTACCCTCTCACCCCTCTCTCTTGGTATACATATTCAAAGCAGAAAATTTGGGGTTCATGTAACATGGTACATAATTCAAATTAGAACCATGTGACACTTCCTGGCAAGAAATTGCTATGTTGATTAAAATATAGCATATGCTTTTTATTCCTGAAGATAAACCACTGAATTATGACCCCTTCAGTATATTTCATTAGTGTTGTTTAATTTAAAAATGTGTTATTCTTATAAGAAAAAATGGAATTCAGGCTGTGTGATGGTGGCTCAGTGGTAGAATTCTTGCCTGCCATGCTGGAGACCTGAGTTTGATTCCTGGTACCTGCCAATGCAAAAAAAAAAAAAAAAAAAAAAAAAAAAAAAAAAAAAAAAAAAAAAAAAAGGAATTCCTATTCAAAGAATAGAAATAAACTTATAAAGGTGTTTATGACAAAAAACAAGACTTAACCATCACATTTCCTTTATCTTTATTTCCCAGCTGATTTGAACTAAATATCAGAAAAATGACATTTCACCACTAAGTAGTTTACCATTCAACAATAAAAAATAAAGACACTTTTTGCCATCATTAAAACACATAAAAATAAAAATCGCTTTTCTTATTGTTGCATAATATGCAGTCCATATTGTTTTCCTCAGCTACGCTGAAATTACATTTTCTACAGTTTATTTCAGTGGTGATAATTTTGAATATTAGAAGATTCAGTTAAGTAGAAGGGGTAGGGTTTTACTGCAGTTTTGGGTGACAGATTTAAGATCAGTAGGCAGAAGTTTTAATCAGACAAATTTCTGTTCATTATAAGGAGTTGTCCAGTACTGGAGTGATCTATCTTGTGAAATATGAGTTACAAGATATTACAAGTATTTAAGGAAAAGCTGGCTAGTCATACATCAGAAATACAGAAACAAACACTTATACATTGAGTGAGATGTTGAACAAAATTGGCTTCACTTTCATTATAAGAATCAATGATTTAGGGCAAAATGTCACTGTTGTATTACTTAACAGTTTCCCATGATTAATATAGCTTTGGAAAATGTAAGTTATATGAACTGTGAGATTTTACGTTAACAAGTATGGGCATAGGAAATCAATGTTGAGCTGTTATTTCAATTATGCTTTATTAGCTTAAATATTTTTCTTCTACTTCACTGAAACGTCTTAAAATTTTCTATAATTCCATTAAGAAGTAACTTAATAATTTCAAAATTATCATGTACACTAAATGAAACTCATATTCAAGAGAAATCACTTGGGTCACTCAAATGTATAGACCAGAGTATTTATTTAAACAAAGAATTATTTAAACACTGGCATTCTTGATATATTTTCATTATTAGGCCTCTAAAATTTCTTCTTGTGTAAACAGGATTATTATTATCTTAGATATTCTAAGATTTTTAACGTAAATTCATTAAGAGGAACATTATAAATGGCTGAATTAACTGGTAGGAGAAATAAAGACATATAGAAAACAATGCTTCCATTTTAGTAGCTCCAAAATGGATAAATAGAGACCATATTCAACCTCTGCCTGAAACTACCAAAACTAACAAACAAACAAGCAAAATATTTGGAAAAAAATATTTTGAAAGACAAGTGATAAGTTTGTAGTAGAATGATCTTGAGATATGGGAAATATGAGTTCTCTAGTTATCCCTGATTACTGCCTAAAGAAAGATTTTGACTGTGGGACAGAAAGGGATAATCCATATGGAATCTGGCAGGCTCCCTCCCTGTTTTGAGAAGACTGAGATAAAGTTCCTGAGAGACCAAGGCAGGACATCAAATACAGTACTGGAGAAGAGAAAACTGCATATAGATAGAACTCTAGAGATAAGCAGAGAGGTTTAAAGCACCTACACTGACATGGGGTTGGGAATATTTCCTGTTTCCACCAGTCAAACTGGAAAATTTCAAGATCACCCTGGCATGGGGCAGAGTACACAGAAAGGGTTTGCCTAAGTAGTGAGGAATAAGTAGGCCAAGAAAGAGCGCTGCTCCCATTCTGTCTAAAATATCTGAAAGGCAGTACTTGAGAAGTTCAAACATTTCCAAGAAACGTACTTGCCCAGGAATAATGCTAAAAATTTTTATACAGGAATACAAAAACATCTGAGGCAAAATTCCACTATCTCAAATCCCAAATTGACAATGATTTTATAATTAGCAAACAAAAAAATTAAAACAGTTATAGCTTTATATATAAATATACATGCTCAAATATATATATATATATAAATGTTCAAATAAGCACACATATATATACATTCAAAAGGTTAATCAGATACATGAAAGGTAGAAAAGATCCAAATTTAGCTTCCCAAATGGGATTACAAATGATTAGATATTGCTAAAGAAAATATTAATGTTCTTGAAGATGTAACAATAGAAATTATCCAAATTGAAAAACAGAGACAAAAGAGAAATGAAACAGATAAAGTACAAGTGAGATGTGGGGCAAGTGGTCTATAGTCTATAATATATGTATAATTGGAATTCATGAAGGAGAAAAAAGTTAAGAAATAAAATGAAAATGAAGAAATAATGGCTAGATTTCTAAATTTGAGGAAAATCCCAAACCCACAGAGCCAAGAATCTCATTGAACTCAAAGCAGTAGATTCATGAAGAAAACTATCATAGAGAAGATGATAACACTGACAAGATAAATCTTAAAAGCACAGAGAGAAAAAAAGAGATATTTTGTTAAGAGGAAAAAAGATAAGAATAACAGCAGATTTCACACTGGAAAAAAATAAAAACATGATGAGTATGGACTGACAAATTTAAATCCCGAAAGAAAATAAAAAGTCAACCTAGAATTGTGCACCCAGCAAAATTATTTTTCAAAAATAAATTAAAATAACAATTTTTTCAGGCATTTAATAACTAAAGCAAAACAAAAGAAAACAAAGCATTCAAAACTCATGCCTGGAGAAATATGAATGAAGCCTGTTAAACAGAAGAAATATGATAACAGAGGGAAATCAGCATCAATACAAGGGAATGGAAAGCACTGGCAATGTTAAGTGCCCAGGAAAAGCTATAAGATTTTTGTTTTGCTATTTAAATCCCATTTAAAGATAATAGTTTAAATGCAATTACTAACAATATACTGTGGGGGTCTATAAGATATGTGGAAAGTTAATGGATAAAACACCACAGAGGTCAGGAGGGTAGAAATAGAATTATACTGTTATAAGTTTATTATACAAGATGAGGAGTGTTGAAATACCACATGAAGGTACACTAAGATAAGTCAATATTGTATGCTGTAAACGCTAACGTAACCCTTAAAATAAAAGGAATAGCTAATAAGCCAAAATTGTGGGATAAAACAAAATGATAAATAATGCACTTAATGCTAAATAAGGCAGAAAATATGGATAAGGATAGAAAGGACAGATGGCTGGATTTGATTCCTGGTGCCTGCCCATGCCAAAAAAAAAAAAAAAAAAGTGAAAAAGGAAAGAACAGATGGGGCAAATGGAAAATAAAAGCAAAATGATAGAAGCAAATCTAACCATATGAATAATAAAATTAAATATAAAAGTTCTAAATATTCAATTACATCTCAGAGACCGTCAGATTTGAAATGTTCAAAAACCAAGGTGCAGCTACATGCTGTCCAAAGAAAGAGACAAATAAGTTGAAAACAAAAGGATTGGAGTGGATATATCATAGTGACACTAATCAAAAAAGTTAAAATGATTATAACAGAAATAGTAGGTTTCAGAGCAAAGGATTTTACCTTTAATCCTTTATAATAAGGTCATTTAATAATATACGGTGGTCAACTCATCAAGTGGATGTAACAATAACAACATTTCTAAATATCTATGAATCTAATAAGAGCTTCAATACACATGAAGCAAAAAACATAAAATGGCAAGGAGAAATTCACAATTACAGCTGGGGATTTCAATATTTTTCTCTATTAATATAACAAATAGAGAATAAACCAAAAAGACTACAGAAGATGTGAAAGTTTGAACAACCCTAGTGCTCAAATTGACCTGACATTTATAGAAAGTTACAGCCAAAAATAGAAGAGGACACAATCTTTACAAATGCACATATGACATTAACTGAATTAGACTATATTTTGATCCAGAAAACAATTGTATTAAATTTAAAATCGGTCAAGTCGTATAAAGAATGCTCTTTGAAAACAATGAAATTAAATTAGAAATCAATAATAAAAAGATGCTAAGGAAATGCTCAAATATTTTTTAACTAAACTATACAATTCAAAATCTCACATGAATAAAAGAAGTGATTTTTTTAAACCTGGAAACTTAAAGATACCACAATTTATGAGATGCCATTAAAGTATTATTTAGGGACAGATAAGAACTGAAATCAATTAAGTAGAAAACCCAATAGGAAGAGAAAAAATGAATAAATCCAAGAGCTAGTTTGTTGAAGACATAAATAAAATTCATAGATCTCTAGGCAGACTGAATGAAAAAAAAGAGAAAAGTCACTATGTCACATTATCAGGAATAAGGCAGTTTGCGTCATTACCAATTCCACAGATATAAAAAGGATAATAAGTGTATATTATGAACAATATAGTAAAAATGCCAATAAATTTACCAATTTAGATGTAGTGGATAAATTCCTTTAAAAGGGACAAACTACCAAATCTTATTCAAGAACCAAGATTTCACCTGAATAGTCATTTATCCATTAAATAGTTTGGAAGTATAGGCAAAAATATTCTCACAAAGAAAGCTTTATGTTCATATGGTTTAACTCTTGAAATCTACCAAAATTTTTTGAGGAAAAAAAATAATAACAATTCTACAAAACCTTGTCCAGAAACTTGAAGTCAAGTGAATACTTCCTGATTGGTTTGAGGAAGTCAGCATTAGCATGATGCCAAACCCAGACAGAAACAGTGTAAGAAAAGAAAACTGCAAGTAGATATTTTTCATGAACAGAATTTCAAAAAATCTTTTTAAAAAATAGTTTTAAAATAGGCAGATCAAGTCCATCAATATATAAAATGGTTAATACATAATGACTCAGTAGAGTTTATCCAAAAAATGTAAAGTATTTTAAGCATCAAAAAAGTAATCAATGCAATTCACCATGTTAACAATAAAATAGAAGAAGCACCACAATAGATACAGAAAAAAAGTCTTTAAAATTCAACTTCTGACTCTAATAAAAACTTTCTGCAAACTAAGATGGAAGTACATTCCTTAGCCTTATAAAGGGAATATATGAAAAACCTATAGCTAACATTACACTTAATGGTAAAAAACAGGATACATCCTTCCTCATACCAGGAACATCACCAGCATATCCACTCTGCTAATTTATATTTAAATTATGCTAGAGGTTCTAGAAAGTGTAATGACAGATTAAAATAAATAAAAGAGATCCACATTAGGAAAGAAGAAATAAATTGTCTTATGCATAGATGATATGAATAACTATGTAGAGAATCCAATGGTGTCCACAAAAAAAAACACTATAGTAAGTGTATTTAACAAGGGTCCTTGATACAAAATCAATATACAAAAATCAGTTGCATTTCTATATATTCTCACCAGAAATTGGAAAATTAAACTTAAAAATCCAATCTGCAATAGCATCAAAAATTAGAAATACAAAGAAAAATATGCAAATATATTAAAACTTTGTACATTTTAAATATTAAAACATTACTGAGAGAAATGTAAAAAGATAAATGGAGTGAGATATATGGTCAAGAGTCAGAAGCCTCATTATATTTAAAAATTTAACCTCCAAAAATTCACAAATAGATTCAGTGCAAAACTATCTAAAATCTCAGTAGGGACATCTTCAGAAATTGACAAGCGTATTTAAGTGTATAAGGAAATTCAAAAGTCTAAACAACTTTGAAATAGAAGAACAAATATGAAGAACTAGCTACGTAGTTTCAAGATACATCATAAAGCTACAGTAGTCAATAGAGTGTGGTATCACTATAAAGGTAACCCAATAGAAAAATGGAACAGATTATAGAATTCAGAGATAAAACCACACATATCGAAAACTCATATATGCTGAAGGGTGTGTGCTGATTTGAAAGAATGTGTGTCCCATAGAAAAGCCATGTTTTAATCCTAATCCCATTTTGTAAAGGCAGCCATTTCTTCTAAACCCTATTCAGCATTGTATGTTTGAAACTGTAATTAGATCATCTCCCTGGAGCTGTGATGTAATTGAGAGTGGTTGTTAAACTGGATTAGGTGATGAGATGTCTCCACCCATTCGGGTGGGTCTTGATTAGTTTCTGAAGCCCTATAAAAGAGGAAACATTTTGGAGATTGTAGATTTGGAGAGAGCAGAGAATGCTGCAACACCACAAAGCAAAGAGTCCATGAGCCAGCAACCTTTGGAGGTGAAGAAGGAAAACGCGTCCTGGGGAGCTTCATGAAACAGGAAACCAGGAGAAGAAGCTAGCAGATGATGCTGTGTTCGTCATGTGCCCTTCCAGCTGAGAGAGGAACCCTGACCGTGTTCACCATGTGCCTTTCCAGATGAGAGAAAAACTCTGACTGTGTTTGCCATGTGCTCTTCTACTTGAGAGAGAAACCCTGAACTTCATTGGCCTTCTTGAACCAAAGTGTCTTTCCTTGGATGCCTTAGATTGGACATTTCTATAAACTTGTTTTAAGTGGGACATTTTCTCAGCCTTAGAAATGTAAACTAGCAAACTAGAACAGGGTGCAAAGTCGATTAAGTGGTAAAGTGACAGTCTTCAACAAATCATGTGGGAACTGGATATCCATATGAAAAAAATATAAACTTGAGTCCATACCTTACAACATACACAGAAATTAGCTCCGAATGTCATAGGCTTGAATTTGGACTTAAGACTAAAACAGTTAAACCTCCAGAAGAAAACAGAGGAGAACCCCTTTGTGACCTTGGCTTATGCAGAGATTTCTTAGATATAACAATAAAAGCATAATCATAAAGGATAAATTATTAAATAAGATCTCATGAAATTGAAAATATTTGCTTTTTAAAGACACTGTTAAGATTGTGAAACAGCAAGACACATAGTGGGAGAAAATATTTGAGAAACACTTATATGCTGAAGGACTTCGATCCAGAATATATACTCCAAATTTAATATTATGTAAGTAACCCAATAATAATATAGCTTAAAAAATTTGAACAGTTATTTCACCAAAGAAGATTTATAGATGGCAAATAAACATGGAAACAGAAGCTCAATATCCATAGTCATTAGGGAAGTGCATAATTAATTGATAATGTGATGCCATTACAGATAAATTAGAATCACTGAAATTTGAAAAGAGTGTACATATCTATTAGCAATGATATGGAAGAAATGGAATTCTCATCCATGCCTGGTAAAAAAGTAATAGGGTTCAAACTCTTTGGTAATTAATACTGTCTTAAAACTTATGCATTCATCCATCAGATGATGCAGGCAGTACACTCCTAGGTGTTTACCCAATGGTAACAAAAGCATTTGTTTATACAAAGACATATACATAAATGCACATAGTAGCTTAGCAGTCAAAATCTGGAAACAACTCAGACATGCTTCATCAAATTATTTGATAAACAAAATATGTACCCCTAAAGAATGCATGATTATCATCCATAAGATGTACTGAACTATTGATATAAGCTAGAACATGGAAGAATCTAAAGATCTTTGTTAATGAAAGAGGCCAGACAAGTATATATTTATAATAGCATATATATATATATATACATGTACTATTTTTGTGTATGTATACAATTCTAGAAAATACAAGCTAGACTAGTTTGCGGTGATAGAAAGCTGATCAGTACTTATCTGGAGGGAGTGATGTGATATAATCTAAAGCTCTCCCGATACTTGAAAACATAATTGGGAGAGAATTAGTACAACTGGAATCTTCCTCTATTAGTTAGCAGCGGATTAGCTTTATGCTTTATTTATAAACACCACCCCACAAGAATGGAAATTGCTTTCACTACTCTTTGAATTGCCACTGTTTCCACGAACTTTAAGACTGATCTAACCAGAAAGAATTTGGCAAATTATAATCCATGTCAACTAACAAAATGCAAAAAAGACTGAGTACTTAAGGGAACTTGATAAATAGAAAATAGAAAACCAAGCTAAACTTCTAAATCAGGCTGTACAATGAAACCAGACAAAAGGCTACTTGGGTTTATATTTTTAATGTTAATATATATAACAAATAAGTGTGCTAACTCTATTTGGATTTACACATTTCATTGAAGTGAGAATTTAACTCACTGAATCATAAGAGAAAAGCAATAGCAAATTGAGAGTGAGGAAAGGATTAGCAATTCTTGTATCTTTACTGTCCATTAATATAAGAACTTTGTTATTAAATACTAGGATAATGAAATCAATTAAGCCAATAGTGTTAGCAATTTTATATTGAATTTAAGAAAAATCTTTATAAATTTATTAAATTACATATTAGTAACACTGAATTAGAGGATCTGATATATTAGATTAACTGATATTTAGTTTGGGATTTGAATTTGAAATGTATAACATAATTTGATTAAGTCGGTAGACAGTATTGGACTGTTTAAGATGAACTAATCCACTTTTAAAAAATTTAATTTATTAAATTTAAACGGGATGGCTAATCATTTCAAAATTTTCCTTACTGCTGCAGAAACAAAACTATTTCAAATGAAATTGAATATATTAATCATTTAAATTAAATTTAAACTGTTTGAGAACATTCAAGTTATACATTGAAAAGGATTATTTAAGGGGATGTAATCTGTTTAACTTGGAATAATCAAGTATGAATAAAGCAAAATATAAGTAGTTTTATTATTTCGTTAGATGTATACTTTCAATGATATTATTTATAAAGTTGAATTAAAATTCTTAAAAATACTAGATTCTCAATTTGTAGTTTTAATGAATTGATATTATTTAAAATTTGAGAAATGTTATTCATTCTAATCTGTATAAAAAGTTGATGGAAGATTTAAAATATCTCACAATAATGCAGCCCACTGATCGGTACAGAACAATGAATGTTCAAACAGCGAAGTATTTAAAAGGAACTAGCAACAATTGGTATATGATCAAATTCAATTTCTAGATCAAGAAATGGGAGTTCCACTAACACAGGAAAAAGAAGTTGAAGAGAAGGAAAATGATGGAAGATAAAATTATGGTAGAGAAAGTATGAATTTAAGGAGGTGAGTACATATTAAAATCATTAGGAGGAAAATTAAATACAACTATAATTAAATAGTTTAATATGAGCGATGAAGAATAGTGGAAGTTAAATTGTCAGTCCCAGGTATTTGGTCCTGAGGAGCTCTTGGAAGACATCATTCACTGAAGTAATGACCCCTAGGAGAAGGTCATTTTGAGGGGCAGAGTTGCAATCAGACACCATGAATGTGGCTTCCATATGTTGACTTAGGGCATATTTAAGACTTAGAGAAGATACCAGTGCTGGAAATATGGATTTGGGAGTCACCTTAAAAGAAGTATTTAATATACCATTGGTAATATATGAGTCTGCCTAAGAGAAATTTTAGATTGAGAAGAAGAAATTTCAAGACAAATTCACAGGGAATACCACATTAATGACTGAGTGAAGAATGTATTTACAAAGGAGATTGCAAAGAGAAAGAGTAGCCAGAGTATAGGAGGAAAACAAAACAAAACAAAAAAAGTGATTTGTTAAGGAATCCAGCAGAAAAGAGATTTTCACTGCAAATGTTGCTAGGAAGCCAAGTAAATTAGAGTGTATAAAATATCCATTAAATGTTAATTCACAGAGGTCATTGATAACCTTACATTGAGTAGGCATATAAATCAGACTAAAATCAGATGAGGAGTTCACAGGGAAGTTAATGAAAGAAGAAATTCAGCTATGAAGTGAAAGAGACTGGAAGGAGGAAGATGTATGGTCAAGGGTGCTGTTTGTTTAGTATTTTTCTGTAAGATAGGATGCACCCACTGTGGGGAAAATGGAAGCATTGAACATACAAGAGAAAGTAGCTGATATTTAAATTTTTGAAGTGGCAATAAGAACTGTAATCCAATACAGAATGTCAAGCAATAATCTAGCAGAATTGGAATGATGCCACCTGTTTTATATCAGGAAAGTTGTAGATACAGAAAGATTGTTAGGTTTGGTAGAAAGAATTCCCCTCTTACAGAGGTCTCAATAGAACAAGACCAGATACTTATAAAGAGTGGAAAAGTTTAAAAATCATTGTTTTACAGATGAGGGCATTGCACTTGTACAGAGAACTATAGCTGTATAGCTGTCTATAAAAATACAGTGCCAAGCTCTGTTCAGGTCACTTTTACATTATTGATCTTGAATTGATCGTGTTTGCAGCACATCCTTAAATATAACTTTATCTAACAGGGCACAAAGTAAACCTATATATTCCTCCATAGTTAGTGTTTGTGCCAGTCAAGGAAGATGAAAAGTCAAGGGAATTTACATTGTGAATGAATAGATGGGCTATGAGTTTTATGGTAGATGCAAAAATATATTAAGAAAGTATTGATTAAAAAGAGAAGGATCTGTAAATTGGATATCCTGAAGAAAAGAAAATGTGTCATAAAGAAAATGAAGATCTTTCTCTAGAGAATGATATGTTTGCATAGGTGATTTTGAAGATTAAAATAGTGGCAGAGGATCAAAAATCTCCTATATGCTGAGGAGACAGAAAAACAGTCACTAAATCAGGGGGTTAAGAAACTGTGATGCTAAGTCATCAGAGGAAAGGATATCTATGAAGTACTGGAAACCATTCAAATAGTTAACCAATGTCTTTTCTGAAAGGGAAACAGTTTCTAAGAAATCAGAAGATATCAATTATTAAGGGTGGAGAGAAATATGAACAAACAAACAAATAAAATTGCTGTGCCTTTGTTGATTGATTTTATTTTTATTTTCTTTCATTTTTAACTTTTTATTATATAGTATAACATATATATAAAGCAAAGAAATAAAAAAGCAATAGTTTTCAAAGCACTCTTCAAGAAGTAGTTACAGGACAGATCCCAGAGTTTGTCATGGGCTACCATATTTTTACATGGGCTCTCATATTTTTCTTTTGAGCTGCTCCAGAATATAGGAGGCTAAAATTTTTTTTAATTATCACAAGTGACATTTTTTCCTTCTTTTTTTTGTGAAAAATAACATATATACAAAAAAACTATAAATTTCAAAGCACAGCAGCACAATAAGTTGTAGAACATATTTAAGAGTTTGACATGAGTTACAATTTCACAATTTTACGTTTTAACTTTGAGCGGCTCTAAAATAATGGAGACTAAAAGAGATATAAATTTAATGATTCAGTATTCATATTCATTTGTTAAATCCTATCTTCCCTGTATAACTCCACCATCACCTTTGGTTTTTCCATCTCTTTCTGTAGGGGCGTTTGGGCTAAGGCAATTCTAAAATTTTTCTTATTGGAAGGATCTGTCATTAATATGGGGTAGGGAGACGGAACTAACTGATGTTCTGGAGAGGTTGGGCTAGGTTTCAGGACTTGTCTGAACTAGGGACCAATCTGGAGGTTGTAGGTTTCTGGAAAGTTATTCTAGTGACTGGAACCCTGTGGAATCTTATATACTGCCCTAGGTGTTCTTTAGGATTGGCTGGAATGGTTCTGGTTGGGGTTTGGCAGGTTATGATAGGTAGCAAGGTCTAACTGAAGCTTGCATAAGAGCAACCTCCAGAGTACCCTCTCAACTCTATTTGAACTCTCTCTGCCACTGATACTTTATTAATTACACTTCTTTTCCCCCTTTGGGTCAGGATTGAATTGCTGATCCCACAGTGCCAGGTATGGACTCATCCCTGGGAGTCATCTCCCATGTTGCCAGGGAGACTTTCATCCCTGGATGTCTGGCCCCTTGGAGAGGGGAAGGCAATGATTTCACTTGCAGAGCTGGACTTTAGAGAGACTGAGGTCACATGTGAGCAACCAAAGAGGTCCTCCAGAAGTAACTCTTAGGCATGCCAGTAGGTAGTTTAAGCTTCTCTGCTACATACATACGCTTCACAAGAGTAAGCCTCATAATCAAGGGCATGGCCTAATGATTTGGGTGTCCCTAAAGTTTGACACAGTATCTGGGGATTCCCTGATAGTAAGGTTTACTGGTTCTATATTCTTTTTCCCATCCCTCAGGGGACTTTGCCAATACTTTTAGATTATCTGCTTAATATACTCTAGGATGTATCCAGGCATTACAATAATCTATACAGGATCAAAGGACCTCTTTCTCATTCTATTCTCCTTGTATTTCAATTGTTCAAATGAACTACACAGATAGGTTGAATTAGATTATGCACTACAGAAAATTTCAGTTCCAGACCAAATAAACCTTTCTTCCAGTGGTCTCAAAGAGGAAGACACTGTCTTTCTTACCCCTATGTTCTGAATTACTTTAACCCCAACCTGTTCAGCCTCATTCTTATCTCTAAGTTTCAAGTTATATGTATAAAACACCCTCTCAAAATCCAGAAATCACCACTCTGGACTTAATATATCTGCTCTAAAAGCTTACAATCTAGGCCCCTGTTTTCTTATAAGCATTTTCTAAAGGTGACCATACCATTCTTATTCTTTTGTTTCTGGCTTATTTTGTCTCATCAAATGTCCCACGCATTCATTCACATTGTTGCATGCCTCATGACTTTGTTCCTTTTTATAGCAGCACAACCTTCATAAGTATACACCATCGTTCACCAATCTACTTCTCAGTTAGTGCATCCTTCAGCCACCTACATTCATCGAGCATCTTGCAGAGGGCCCAAAGTCCTCAGTCCATCAACATTCTCAATTTTAGATAACTTTATTGTTCCCATGAGAAAGAAAATCAATAAACACACCCTCGCCAAATAGGAAATCTAAACCTCCTCTTAACTCTTGTCCCTCCCCTCATTAATTACTTCTGCTGTTGCTGTGATAGTGCTGATGGTTTCCTTTTGAACGTAGCTCATAGCATGCAATAGTAGTTTTCCCCCTGTACCCTGGACTTAAACACTCTTTGTACAACAATTATATCTTTGAAGTAATTCTTGCAAGAGCTAATTCATATTTTTAGTGCTAATCAGTGGGACATGTAGGTCTACACAACCCCTTTCAATCTTGTTCATCTTAAATATGGTAATATTACTTATAGACCCACTAGAGAACCACGTTCATTCCTAGTTGATGGATTTTTCTAAGAGAGTGGCAGAAAATTAATCTAGAAGCAGCATTAGCATCATTCGGAGGCCTAAAAAGGAAGTGATGTCCTTAGGGGAAATCAGATTTCATTTAAGAGAGGAAGAAGAGGAATTTTCTTCAGGAGATAATGATGATGAACTTTCTCAGTGTAGAGGACACTCTTTCTGTAGCAGAGAAGAATGGTTTGGGAAGTGGTGGAGGAGCAAAGATATATTTGAAATATGGGATATAGTGCAGATTTGGCCTGGAAATTAAAACCTTGATCATTTGTTTATGATACCAGGCCTAGGGATTTGATTTCAACAGTTACTTTTAGGTCTGTATTAGTTTTCTATGTCTGGGTAACAGATTACCAAAAATTTAGTGACTGAAAACCATTCATCAGCTTTTAGTTCTCTAGGTTAGAAGTTCAGTTGGGCTTGACTGTGTTCAATGATTAGGGTCTCATAAGGCTGAGGTCAAGGTTTCAGCTAGCCTAGGCTCTTATATGGAGCATCTGAGGAAGAATCTACTTCCAAGTACATTCAAGTTACTGGTAAAATTGATTTACCTGTGGCTTTAGGACAAAGGCTTCTTTCCTTACTGATTCTCTGTTGGGGGCTGGTTTCAGCTTCTAGAGGCCACTTGCATTCTTTATCACAGGTACCTCCATATTCAAAGCCAAATATAGCACATCAAGTCAAACTCATGTATGAAATCTCTGACTCCTACCTTCCATCACCAGCTGGGGTATATCTCTCTGCTATTAAGGGCTAATGTGATAGATCCACACAGATAGTTTTCTTTTCTTAAGATCAACTGTGCTCTAATAACATCGTAACGTAACATGACATAACATAACATAACATAACACAAGCACCACAGTGATTTCTCATCATATTCACAGTTTCTGAGGATTAGGGTAGGATATTTTTGGAGTACCAATTTACAAATTTTGTCTACCATAAACTGTTTGAGGAAGGTAGGGATTGGGCTTGGTGGCTGAAGTAGTGTCAATGAATCTATCCCAGTAGTCTTAACCTGGAGTGCAATTTAGAATCACCTTGGGAACTTTAAATACTATCCAGTCTTGGTTCCTTTCCAAGAAAAATTTGAATTTATGAGGGTGGGGTCTAGAAATCAATATAAAATTACCCAGTCATCCTAACATGATATTAGTCTTAGTAGTTCCAGTTTAGCTTACTTAGTGCAGCATATGTGGTAGTGGCAGCAACACCAGAAGCAGTTTGAGATAACTGACACCAGATATTATCAAACTCGTTTGACTCTGATTCTTTCCCAGTGTCTTTTTCTAATTTCAAAGATTCTGAAGGATCTAATTAAGTTGAGTATTTGTGTGCACATTATGGCCCACATGTGAGCAGGGCACATTTGCACATAGGAATCGATTTACAGATGGACTTGTATGTCTTGCCAAATTTGGAGAATAATTTAGAAACATTCAAAACCTGCTGAAGCATTAAACTACTTTCAAAGGTGGCTTATGCTGTGGAAATATCTGTTTTCCTCTGAGACAAGCAGAATTAAAAAAACTGAGGATCCATTAGAAAGTACTTATAGAACATATAAGCATTAGGAATATTATCTGATATTTCATAAATGCAAGTAGGAAACTTTGCAAATTTAAATGCTTTCTAGTTTAAGTTTTTTTTTTGAAATTATGTTTATATTAAGTCAGGATTAACTGCCATGATAACTTGGAACCATTCCAAATTGTTCTCTAACTTTTTATTAGGTACATCTAATCATTAAAAAATAATACATTTATCTGAAAATGACTTATTTCCAAGGAAACAGCTAACAATTTAATATATACTTAGAATGCTTACTTCCTGATTATATTTGTATTTGCAGCCCTGTCCTCTCTAACAATTATATAGGTGACCTGATGCATTTTGAAATATCATTATATGCTCGTAAGAAATGAAAACATAAATAACGTCCTCGAGGAATGAATGATTCAATGTGGGAGGCAGAATACATATGAACAGCAACAATAATAGCAAGGGTACTTACAGAATGTTTCTGGTCTAAGAATGATACAAGCAATAACTCACTTAACTCTCCCAACCACTGTGTCTTGGGTACCACTTCTTTTTAACCTCATTTTATAGGTGAGAAAATTGAAGTCCAGAGACTCCCAAGAACTTGGCTGAGATCACTACAACTTTTTAGTAGTGCTGGGGCGAGGATTTGAACTCAGGCCAACAAACTGCAGAATCCGTACCCTTGGTCAGTATACTCTACATACTCCTCAAGTAGTAGACTGGCTCAGACAAAATACAGTTTTGAGCAAAATGTTTGCAGCCCCCACACTGAAAGGGAGTTGTTCATTTAAACTTGGGAGGTGACATATGAACTGAGGGTGCTTCATCACCAGGTCTTTAAAAGGAGGAAGTAGAACACTCTAGACATCAGCGCCATCATGAGTTGACGAGTTAACACACTGTTTGAAAACCTGAACAGGTGTTCTTTTTTTTGATTTGTTCATTGTCCTGCTTCTTATCTGTTCTTACAACTTTGCAATCTGATCTGTAGCCAATAAATAGAAACATGCTCTCAGCATCATTTTCCTCCACTTTTTATTGAAATTGTTGAGTAAAAGTATACAAACATTTCATTGCAAATAGATCTACACAAAATCTGTTTAGATTTTCCTATCTCCCATAAGCTTAAAAGGCAACTTAATATTCACAAATGCTTTTTTGGTGAAAAAAAAAAAAAAACATAGGGTGGGTCATGGTGGCTCAGTAGGCAGAGTTCCTGCCTGCCATGCTGGAGACCTGGGTTCGATTCCCGGTGCCTGCCCATGCAAAAAAAAATCATAATTTAAAGGTACAAATTGGTGCCTCATTGTGACAGAAGTGTCTAATTATTAGAGGGATTTTTTTTTTCAAATTTTGCAAGAGCCAGTTAAAGTTTGATTTAAAAGGATTTTTGTTTTTGTATTATTTTTTCTATATAGGTGTTTTGATTTTTAATATAAAGTTTATTTACTATTTATCTTTTATTTGTTTATAGTCTTTATTTTATCAAAGTCAAACATGTGCATGGTTTACTGAGTCAAGAAAGGCTTGCTAGACAAATAGCAGCCAGTTACATTCCTTTCTCTTTATTCTCCTTCTCCAGAGGCACTGCTTTCAACTCTTAGCTAATTCTTTCTGGATTTGCATCTATCTTTCTAAATATTTTATTATATTGGTGCTTTCAATTTTATACCTTATCTATTGACATGCCACTGTTGAAAATGAACATTTACTCTCTTTCACGAACCCTCCCCTCTCCCACCCATAATTCAGCACACTTATGCACCTTTCTATTTCATTCTTTTCAAATGCCATTGTATATAATATGACTTTGCTGATACTATTAGACTTGAAATATCTGATGTACTATATTTATTTTTCCTTGTGCCTATACTTCCCACCAATAGAAATAATAATTCTATTTTTTCATGGTTTAGTTAAAAAAAAAGTTTTATTACACAGCATACAATCCATCCTAAGTGTATAACCAATGGCTCACAGTTAAGATTCACCACCACTATATATATGTATATATGAGGACGTTCACATTTCTTCCAAAAAGAAAAAAAATATCCCGAACCCCTTCCTTATATCTCGGTATCAACGACACTTAGCTTTGGTGTAATTTGCCTTTGTTACAATTAATGAAAGACAATTACAATGAAACTCTTTAGTTTGCATTAATTGTAATTGCCATATGCCATTCCATTTTCAACACCTTGTAATAGTGACATAAATTTGTTCTAGTTCATGTAAAAGCTTTCTTATATTTGTATGATTAACCACCATCATCATCCACTCCAGGTTTTATTAAGTTATACAATCTGAGTTTTTATCCTCTAGCTTTCCTTCTAGTAACATGCAAGACTTTAGCTTTCCTCTTTCAACCATATTCCTACACAGCTTTGTTCATTATATTTACAATATTGTGCTATCATTATGCAATATGGTGCTATCCATTTCTGAACCTTTACAATCAACCTTATTAAATATTCTGTACATCTTAAGCATCAGTTACCCAATCTATACTCTCTTTCTATCCTTGGATAACTTGTGCTCCAATGTTTAGGTCTTTGATCCATGTTAAGTTAATTTATGTGTAAGATGTGAGATAGAGATCCTTTTTCATTCTTTTGCATTTGGATATACAATTCTCCCAACACCATTTGTTGAAGAGGCTGCTTTGTTCCAGTTCAAAGGACTTGGATACCTTGACAAAAATCAACTGTCTATAGATGAGAGGATCTATTTCTGAATACTCAATTATTTTCCATCTGTTGGTATATCAACCTTTATATCAGTACCATACTGTTTTGACCACTGGTGCTTTATAGTATGCTTTAAAGTCAGGAAGTGTGGAACTTTCAACTTCATTTTTCTTCTCAAGATGTGTTTAGCTATTTTTGGCAACCTGCCCTTCCAAATAAATTTAATTATTGTTTTTTTTTCTATTTCTGCAATATAAGTTGTTGGGATTTTGATTGGTATTGTACTGAATCTGTAAATCATTTTTGGTAGACTTGACATCTTAACTATATTTAGTCTTCCAATCCATGAATATATATGTCCTTCCATCTACTTAGGTCTTTCTTGTTTTCTTTTAGCACTGTTTTGCAGTGTTCTATGTTTAGATCTTTTATGTCCCCAGTTACACTTACTCCTAGATATTTGATTCTTTTGGTTGCTATTATAAATGGATTTTTTTCCTGATTTCCTATTCAGAGACTGCTCATTGCTAGTGAACAGAAACATTACCGATTTGTGTGCATTGATCTTGTATACTGCCATTTTGCTTAACTCATTTATTAATTCTAGTAGCTTCGTTGTAGATTTTTGGGGGGCTTTCTACATATAGGAGCATGAAACCTGCAAATAGTGAAAGTTTTACTTCTTTTCCAATTTGTTTCTTTTTATTTCTTTTTCTTGCCTAATTGCTCTAAATAAAACTTCCAGCATAATGTTAATAACAATGGTGACAGTGGGCATCTTTTTCTTGTTCCAGATCTTAGAGGAAAAGGTTTTAGTCTTTCCCCATCAAGTATGATGTTAGCTGTGTGTTTTCATGTATTCCATTTATCAGTTTTTTCAATTGCCATTTTTGAAAAATCAAGCTGATCATGTGGTTTTTCCTCTTTAGTTTATTGATGTGGTGAATTACATTAATAGAGTTTTTGCATGCTGAACCAGCCTTGCATACCTGGAATAAAACTCACTTGGTCATGACATATGATTCTTTTGATGTGTTGTTTGATTCAATTTGCAATTTTTTTGAGGATTTTTGCATCTCTATTCATTAGAGAGATTGGTCTGTGATTTTCTTGCTTGCAGTATCTTCATGTGGCTCTGGTACTAGGACGATGATGGCTTCATAGAATGTTAGGTAGCTTCCCCTCCTTTTCAATTTTTGGAAGAGTTTGAGCAGGGTTGGAATTAATTCTTCCCAGAATGATTGGTAGAATTCACAGATGAAGTCATCTGGCCCTGGACCATTCTTATGTGAAAAATTTTTGAAGACTGTTCAATCGTTTTATCTGTGATTGGTTTGTTGAGGTTTTCTATTTCTTCTCAGTTATTATTGGCTGTTCATATGTTTCTAGGAAATTGTTCATTTTGTCTAAGTTGTCTAGTTTGTCAGCATACAGTTACTCATGGTATCCTCTTCTATTTCTGCAGGGTCAGTAATGTCCATCCTCCCATTCCCGATTTTATTTACTTGCATCCTCTTTTTCTTTTCTTTTTTTTCATTCTCAGTCTAGCTAAGGTTCCACTGATTTTATTGATTTTCTGAAAGAACCAACTTCTGGCTTTATTTATTCTTTCTTGATTTCTGTCCTCAATTTCATTTATATCTGCTCTAATCTTTGTTTTTCTTTTCTTCTGTTCACTTTGGGATTAGTTTGTTGTTCTTTCTCTAGTTCTCCCAGGTGTGGAATTAAGTCCTTTATTTTAGCCCTTATTCTTTTTCAAGTTTGGTGTTGAGGGCAATAAATTTCCCTCTCATCACTGCCTATACTGCATCCCGTAAGTTTTGATATGTTGTGTTTTCATTTTCATTTGCCTTGAGATATTTACTGATTTCTCTTGTAATTTCATCTTTGACCCATTGATTTTTTAAGAGTGTGTTGTTTAACCTCCATACATTTGTGAATTTTCCAGTTCTGCAGGTTTTATTGATTTTCATCTTCCTCCGATTATGATCTGAGAAAGCGTATTGTATCATTCCCATCTTTTAAAATTAATTGAGACCTGATTTGTGATGCAACATGTGTCTATCATGGAGAATGATCCATGAGCACTTGGAGGAATATATCTCTTGCTGTTGTGAGGAGCAATGTTCTGTAAATGTCTGTTAAGTCTCGTGCTATTATCATGTTATTCAAAATCTCTGTTTTCTTATTGATCCTCTCTGTGTATGTTCTATCCATTGAGGAGAATTGTGTATGGAAGTCCCCAACTATTATTGTAGAGGTGTCTTTTTCACTCTAGAGTGCTGCTAGTGTTTGCTTTATGTATTTTGGGCTACCCTGGGTCTGCGCATAAGTATTTATGATTGCTATGTCTTCTTGATGGATTGTACCTTTTATTAATATATAGTGTTCTTATGTGTCTCTTTTAACTATTTTACATTTAAAGTCAATTTCATCTGATATTGGTATAGCTATACCCCTCTTTCTTGGTGGCTGTTTGCATGAAATATCTTTTCTAACTTTGCTTTCAACGAATTTTTTGTTCTTCAGTCTAAATTGAGTCTCTTTAGACAGCATATACATGCATACTGCCTTTCTTTTTTTAATCTATTCTGCCAGTATATGTATTTTAATTGGGGAATTTAATCCATTAGCATTCAATGTTATTATTATGAAGACAGTAATTCTTCAACCCTTTTTTACTTAAGATTGTAATGTCATTTTCATTTTTTCTCCCTTTTTACCTTCTATTTGCCATTATTGACAATCCTCATTTCTATACTATCCTCCTTTCCTGTCTTTTCTTATCAGCCTGTAGCACTCCTTTAATATTTCTTGTAAAGCAGGTCTTTCGTTCACAGACTCTATCAGTTGCTACTTATCTGTTTTAAACTTTCTCTCACTTTTGAAGAACAGTTTTGCCAAACTGTTTGCCAAGAGTTCTTGTCTGGCACTTTTTATCTTTATCTAAATATATTGTACCACTGCCTTCCTGCCTCCATGATTTTTGCTGAGAAATCCTCACTTAGTCCTATAGAGCTTCCCTTGTATGTGATGGATCACTTTTCTCTTGCTGCTTTCAGAATTCTCTCTTTGCCTTTGACATTTGTCAGTCTGAATATTAGTGTCTTGGTGCAGGTCTATTCAGATTTATTCTGTTTGGGTTATGATGCATTTCTTGGACATGTAATTTTATGTATTTCATAAGAGTTGGGAAAATTTTATTGTTCCTTAAGTTATTCTCTCTGCCTCTTTTCCCTTGTCTTCTCCTTCTGGGATACCCATGACACATGTATTCATGCACTTCATGCTGTCATTCAATTTTCTGCAGCCGTGATCAATTTTTTTTTTTTACTTTATTACTTATCTGTTCTTTTGTATTTAAGATTTCAGATGTCGTATCCTCTAGTTCACTTATCCTTCTTCTGCCTCTTCAAATCTGCTGTTTCATTTCTCTATTGTATTTTTTATTTATTCTATTGTGTGTTTCATTCCCCTAAGTTCTGTCATTTTTTTTTTTTAGAAGCTTCTGAGTTTTTCTTTATGGTTAACTGAGTGTCTTTTTAGCCTTCATCTATTTTGCCACATTTTCCTTCAGCAGGAATTGATTTAGAAGATTAGTTTGAATATTTTAATTAGTTGTTTCAACTCCTCTATATCATCTGAAGTTTGAGGAGCCATGCTTTTTAGTGTGACTTCTGATTTTTTAATGATGTTTAGGCATCTGATTTTTCTGATTACTTTATTCTGGATGTCATTTTCTCTCTTGCCTAGGGTTTTCCTATTGCTTGACTTTCTGCTTTAAATCTTCTTTGACACTTGCTTCAACTTATTCTAGACCTTCAGCATGATCTGTGTTTAATTTATCAGAATTTTTCAGCTTTTATTTATCTGATACTTACCCTCCATATTTGTAGTAGCATTTGAGATTTCCCTGTTTGTGCAATTGTTTTACTCCAAGGAAAAATCTTTCTCACCCCTCTTCCTCTTCAAGGAATACTCATCTGTTCTGTTTGTTTTTTATTTACCTCTCTATATTTCTAACACTCCTTTTGTTATCTTTAGCATCTTTTATTAGGAAGGCTCACTCTGGGGGGAGGGTCCCCCTTAAGAGGAACTACCACAGTCAGTTTTTCCTAGACAATACGTGTCCAGGACTCACAAAATGGCTGTAGATCAGTATCAAGGTTTCCTGGAGATAAGACCTAGCAGGATGCCAGTCTTTCCTGTGAAGTCTCCTAATTCTGTTCTTTTCCTGTCCTGCCCAGAAGATGGCAGTCTTCAGCCCTCTGCTCTCCACAGGCCTATGGTGGTACTGTACCTTTAATTCTCAGCTGACCCAATCCCTGCTGGAGGCATGGATGAGACAGAGGTTGTAGGGAAATTGGGTTGAAATGGTTCTGTTTTCCCAACCCCTGGAGTCTGGATTCTCATTAACAGCCACTGCTTGCATTTGGTCTTGCACACTCTTCTTCATGGATTTTAGCTGTTCTTCAGCCCCTTGTCTCTGACAGGCCAAAAGTTACAGTGACTCTCAAGCTGCCCCACTTCTGCCCCTGCTGGTTCATGATTGAAACAAAGGCTGAGCACTGTTTTTTGTAGGTTGGAACTGTTGGTGATATCCTAGCCTCTTGGATCTAAAAACACTAAATGATAGCTTCCATTTGCACTGGGCCTGAACCCCCCTTTACTTGGGAACAGGCCACTTTTCAGGGAACTATCTCCTCCACCTGAGTGCTTACTGTGACTTTCAGTCAACCCTTCTTCTGCCCAGGCCTGGGATGGGGCTGAAAATGTAGAATGCCAGCTACACTCTTAATGGGATGCTTAGAATAATATATTGCTATTCTCAGAGTGGCCCCTTGCACCCCAGGGTTAATCATTCTGAGCTGGAGGTGGTATCTGGCACTGTCTGCCCCTTTTCTTGGATCAGAGTCATCCTTCAGCAAACTGAACTCACTCAACTCCGGAAGCTTTTGTCTTTCTGTCATACCTGCTTCCTTCCTGCTGGGAGCAGAGCTGAGACAGAACTTCTGTTTTCTCTTCTGGTTGATTTGCAAATTTATCTCAACTCCAGAAGAATGAATTTGTTAAGCAAAATTCATAATTGTTGCATGTAAAAGTTCACCTCCCATTGCCTCCTGGAGAAGGTTTCTATTTTCTACCAGGCAGCGAGGCCCAAGTCAGTCTGCCATGCCAGTGGGTAGGATGCTAACCTCCATAGTGTGTACCGGTTTACTTATAGTTCTTTGCAATGACTTATCAGTCTCACTTTTCCACTTGTTTGTGGCTAGTGTATGATGTGTGCGAATCTTTCAAGTGTCCCAAACATTTGTTTTAGACAGCTCCTGGCTATTTACTAGCTTCTCAAGAACAGAGTAAATCCTAAAATTCCTTATGTTACCATCTTCCTACAATCTTCCCATGGGTTTAATTTTTCTACCTAGTTATCAAACTTCAAATCCAAAATCTCTATATCTTAATAAGGAATTTTATCAAATGATCTATCATATCATTTATATGAAACATTTGGTCTTGAAGGTTTCTAACTTGACTTAATCAAAAACTGATATGTCCCGTCACCGTCATTCTGGGAATTCACACACTTTCTCTCCCTTTTCCTGTGTTGGTGCCCTTATTCATTGCAATCCATAATTCCTCCTTATTGGTTTACTTTTCCATTTTGATGTCTTACATCTTTCAGTAGCATCATCAGAATGCAGGAATGGAAGGTAAATATTTGAGATGTTGCATATTTGAAAATATCTTTATTCTATTTTCAAGCTCTAATTTTAAGAAATCTTTCTACCTTTTTGTTTTGAGAGTAAGACATTGAAAAACTTTCTTATCCTTTGTATACACCTGTTTTTGTTGTGTCTGTTGCTGCTACTGCTGCCCTTCTTATTCTTGTTAAGTTCTCTCTCCCCAGTCACCTCTTCAGGATGTTGGCTTTATCTCCATGGTATTCTGAAATGTTATGGTGATGTGCTTTGGTATGGTACCTTTACTCAGAGGCACTCAGAAGGCATGCAGAGGGCCCTTTCAATTTTGAGAGACATGCACATCATTTCCAACTAAGTTTCCTAAATTATTGCATAGATATTTCTTCTTTGTTGCTCCTAACTTTCCATTCTGAATCTTTCTTTATTCTTCTTCTTTCTATATTTTATTATTTCTACTTTAATTATGCAGTGGTATGACAGAATAAAATCATAATGCATGCAGTAGCATGAATGAAGCTTGAGGATGTTACGTGGAGTGAAATTAGTCAGAAAAAAAAGTACAAATACTGTATGGTCTCACTAATATGAACCGATTATAATGAGCAAACATTAAGAACTAAAGTTAAGAAAACAGGTTATCAGGAGATAGAAAGTGAGCAGAGATTGGATATTTGATGCTGAAGGAGTACAGAATGTTTGGCAATATTTATTACAAAGTTTCAGAAATGTATAGGACAATACTATCCGATGGTAGTGTATTATTGTAAGTATAATGAACAAAGCTGACTGTTAATACGGTTAAAGAGGAAGGCTAGGTGCATATAGGACACCAGATGGAAAGATAGAGGATAAAAGTTGGGGCAGCATAACTTAGAGAACCCTTGAGTGGACAAGGTGGGGATTAAATGTTCATGTACAAGAAAAATTTTACATGAGAGATGTATTAATCAGGGTTCCTTAGAGAAACAGAACCAACAGGAGATACATGTAAATATGAGATTTATAAAAGTCTCTCGTGCAACCTTGGGTATGAAAAAGTCCAAAATCCATAGGGCTGGCCGCAAAGCTGGCAGCTCTGATGAAGGTCCTTAACAAACTCCCAAGGAGAGGCTGTGTGGCTGAATAAAGACAAAAATTCTCTCTTCTCCCTTAATAGTCTTCAAGTGATTAGATTAACTTTGAATGATTGGATTCTCTCATTGAGGAAGACATGCCCTTAGTTGATTTTGCAATCAGCCACAGATGCAATCAACTAACTGATGATTTAATAAACCAGCCTTCTGGTTTTTAATCAGTCATGAAATATCCTTTCAGTAATTAGGCCAGTGCTTCCCTGAACAGACAACTGGGCACCATCCAGGTTCCCTACACAGACAACCTGGCCAAGCTGACACCTGAACTTAACTGTCACAAGGGAGAACAAATGAATGTCACATTGCAAGCTGTTGAAAATGGGATGGTACATGGAAAAAGTACAATCAATGCAAAGTAGGGCCTATAGTTAACAGTAATATTGTAATATTCTTCCATTAATTGTCACAAAGGCACTATACCAATGCTAAATGTCAATGATATGGAAATATAATGGAGAGGTACTGGATTCTTGTTGTTGTTTCTCATTTTTATTTTTATTCTTAATTTTTAAAATTTTATTATTTATTTTTATTTTTCTCCTTTTCTTCTTTCTTTGTGTAAGAAATGGAAATGTTCTCACATAGACTGTGATAGTGAATGCATAACAATTGATTATACCAGGACCCACTGATTGTTGACTTAGGATGGGTTATATGGTGTGTGAATAAAACTGTTTAAAAAATAAACAGAAAGATACAAGTGCTGGAAAAGATGTGGAGAGAGAGATATAGCTAGTCATTGATGGTAGGGAAGTAAAATTGTGCAGCCCCTCTGTAGGGAAGTGTTGTGGCTCCACAAGAGGGTAAGTGTAGGGTTGCCATACTATCCTGCAACCCTGTTATTTGGCATATGTTTGGAAGACCTGAAAGCAGAGACATGGATAAAGATTTGCTCACTGGCGTGTATGGCAGCAGTATTCTTGATTTGTAATAGATGGACATGGCTTAAGAGTACATGGATAGGTGAATGGAAGGGCAAACTGTGATATATACATACAATGGAATATTGAGTGGCTGCAAGAAGGAATGAAGTTGTGAGACATGTTATTAGATGAATGATCTTTGAGGACATGTTGAATGAAATAAGCCAGAAACAAAAGGACAAATATTGCAAGTTCTCAGTAATATAAACTAATGATAATGTGCAAATGCTGCGAATTGAATTCATGAGCATAGGTTACCATAGGACAGAATGTGGGCAGAGACTGGAAAACTGATGATTAAGAAGAACAGTATGTTCAATAAGGCTTATTGTAAAGGTTCCTAGATTGCAAACTCCTACAGCACTCACATCTACTCTTGAGTTTTAGCTGTTATATCCAAATTCTGAGATGCTAAGCTCTTTGTGTATTACTTGGTAGTTGCTTGGAACTTTGAGTATCTGCATGACACCTGAGACTCAAGAGTTAGAGTTCTGAAGCTCTGAAAGTCAGCATTACTCCATACAACAACTGCTAATGAAGCTGAAAAACAGATCATATTTTTATTAGAGATATGTATGAAATGGACTTTGTTAAGACTAAGGTAAATTAGAATACTGCTAATGGATTATATTGACTGTAGTTTAAAACTTCAATTTCTGTGTGATACCAAAGGAAGAGATGTTTGTTATGTACAAAATGTATATTTTCTGTAGCACACTGTCTAATTTAACATATATAGTCAGTTAATTGAAACAACATAATTGCATGGAACCTGAAATAAGGAATGAGACCTTGTTATTCTGTACAGTTTAATTTAATACTCCAATATATTCCAGAGTACTTTGGGCTGAAAATAAAAAGGCATTTGCAAAGTTCCCTGGAAGGACTGGGGAAAAATGTAGAAATATCAAACTTCCCCACCTGGGGAATACCTAATATTCTGACAAGCATTAGGGACTCCCAATTAAAATGAGTCAAGCCCAAAATTGTGGGACCTGCCCTTATGAAATTTATTCCTGCAGAGGAGAAGGTAATTCTAATTATATTTGTGCCTGAATCACTCCAAAATAGCCTCTTTTGATGCTTAGTCATGGCCTCTCTCTTTAAGCCAACTCCGCAGATAAGCTCATATCCCTCCCCCCTTCATGGGACATGATTCCCAAGGGTGAGTCTTGCTCTGGTATCATGGGATTGAGATTGTCTTCTTGACCAAAAGGAGGAAAATATATGAAACAAAGCAAAGTTTCAGTGGCTGAGAGATTTGAAATAGAGTTGGCAGGTCATTCTGGGGTTTTGTTCTTATGCACTTCATGGATATTCCTTTTTAGTTTCTACTGTATTCAAATAGGTAGAAGGAAATACTTTAAACTTTTGTACTGTAATCCAGTACACTGGATTGTTGAATATGATTGTGTAACTATGTAGCTTTTATCATATGACCATGTGATTGTGAAAACCTTGTGACTGACACTCCTTTTTTCAGTGTATGAGCACATGAGTAATAAAGCAAAGTAAAAAATAAATAAATAATGGGGGGATAAGGGGTATGGGGTGTTTGAAATATTTGTTTTTTTTTTTTTCTTGGAGTGTTGAACTTTTTTCTTGGAATATTGAAATTTTCTTTCTTGGAATATTGAAAATGTTCTAAAATTGATTGTGGTAGTGAATGCAGAACTATATGGTGATACTGTGAGTCACTTATGGTATAGGTAATCAGGTTCAGGTATCAACTTGGCCAGGTAAAGGTGCCTAGTTATGTTGCTGTGTACATGAGCCAATGGCATGTGAAACTCATCTGTTGCTGATTACATCTGCAGTCAGTTAGGGGGAGTATCTGCTGCAATGAATGATTTTTTTATTTAATTGACTGGATGCTTAAATAAGAGAGCTCAACACAGCACAGCACAAGCAGCTCAATATATCTCATCTCAGCACTCACAGCTCAGCCCAGGCCTTTGGAAATTCAGAAAGGAAGCACCCTGGGGAAAACTGTTGGAACCCAGAAGCCTGGACAGAAGGCCAACAGAGATCACCCTGTGCCTTCCTGTGTTAGAAAGAATCTCAGATGAAAGTTAGCTGCCTTTCCTCTGAAGAACTACACAATTTTTAACTACATTAATCCCCTTTTATTAAAAGTCAATCCATCTCTGGTATGTTGCATTCTGGCAGCTTTGGCAAACTAGGGCATATAGTTTGGATGGATTATTTGGCATGTAAATATATCTCAATAAAATTGCCTTAAAAAAGAAATTATGGGTATGTTATGTATGAGATTTTACTTTTTTTTCTTTTTATTTCTTTTTCTGGAGTGATGCAAATGTTCTAAGAAATGATTATGGTGATGAATATACAACTATGTGATGATATTGTGAGCCATTGATTGCACACCAAGTATGAAATGTTCATATGTTAAGAATGTTCAGATTTGTATATTGTTTGGTTTTATTAATAAAAATTTAAAAAAATTATGAAGAAAAGAAATTCAAAATACTTTCAGAGGGGATGGAAGAGAACAAAGGAGAAGGTTAGAAATTTCCTTAGAATATTATGAGTCCCACAGATACTTTTTCTGAGAACATGCTAGCAATAAAGAAAAATATTATGGTCAACATTGTCATTTTAATTTTTCCAAAGCCATGTATTTCTTCTTGTATGCAAGCTATAACTCTGTCAGACACAAGAGAGAAAATGTTGAATGTTTTTATCATTCTTTCGAAGATTATACTCCAGGTCTTTTACTCTCTGTGGCTTTTAAAATGCTGCAAAAATAAAAAAGGGAAAAAAATGACAAATATAAGTATGGGTTTAATACATCAGTCTTGAAATGCAAATAGACTTTGAATTAATGTGCAAACTATGCTGCATGCTACTGTTTCCATCTATATTAGCATATTTTGAAATTCTAAAATTAGATACTTTTTATATTCTAGATATGTAAATATTTGAGTCAAATAAACATACAAACACAAGCCTTTTAATATCTTCTTTCATGTACATTGCCATTCACTTGACATTTAAAAACAGAAATAAGTATTATTCAAATGAATCAAGTTCTAATTAACACATATAGTGTCTCTACTATCTAGTTCTACCTGAAGCATTTTTAACTAAATGGGTGCTTAAAATTGTTCAGCTAAGCAGAACACCATTTTTTATGTTGTCTGGACTTTATGAATGCTATTAAATTTAATTCACTTTGTTAAGTTGAATTAATTGTGAACTGAAGCAATGATTTTCTTTCTTGTGGGATGACAGGAAGTAATAGTTAAATTATAGGGATGTGGAAGAATGGCAAGTTGGTACTAAGTGTTAGCAATGGCATGAAACATTAAAGTCTAATACTTTCTGTGCCCCAGAAATTTTAAATGACTCCCCCAATATTCTTGAGTTTGTATCAAATATTGGATTGAATTTCAGGATTTCCTTGTGTGGTAGATTGTATTATGTACCTGTAGTAATTGAAGATATTATTGGCCCCAGAAAAGATCATGCTCTTTTAATCCATTCCTGTAGGTGTAGACTATTGTGGGTGGGACCCTTTTGATTAGGTTATTTCAATTGAGATGTGACCCACCTCATTCAAGATGTATCTTTATCTTCTTACTGGAATCCTTTATTAGAGGATAAAGACAGAGAAAATCCCCAGAGACGTTTACAGTAAAATCTCTGGAGAGGCTGATAGACACACACAGAAAACAGAGAGGAAGCCCCTGAAGCTGGAGGCTGGAAGCAACAATACCTGGGAGAGAAGAACCAGCAGATGCCAGCCATGTGCCATATGACAGAGGTGTCCTGGATGCCAGCAGGCTGTCTTTAGAGAAGGTATCATTCTATTGATGTCTTCACTTGGGCATTTTCATGGCCTTAGAAATATCAACTTGTAAGTTAATAAATCCCCATTGTAAAAGACAACCCATTGCTGGTATATTGCATTTCATCAGCTTTAGCAAACCTAAACAATACTCCAAGCAAGAATGTGTACTGAATCTTAATTAACATTTTGGTATGTGTGAAACTATTTATAAAAAGGACCTTTTGAAGATGACATTTTCAATTAAGTTGTGGCCCAATGGAATAAGGGTCGGACTTAATTTGTATAATAAGTCCTTCATAAGTTGAAGAAATTTGGACACAATGAGTCAGAGGGAGCTATGGGAAGGAGAAAGAAACCAGAAGTCAGTGGAAACAGGAACAGCAGATCCCCCCCCAAAAAAAGTCAGACCATTTTTTCTGTGTCACATTCCAGCAGTTTTGGCAAACTAGAACAGCAAGGGTAATTCCATGGCTTAGTCCTTGGACTACTTTTCTCTCCATTTTCTCCTAAAATGTTCATGTTGAATCTCCTGACTTTAAATATTATGCATTCGCTAATTTCCAAGTCTTTCCTCACTCACATTTGCTTGCTACTACCAGATCGTTTATATTAGGATCTGTTCTAGTTTGTGAGCTACCAGAATGCAAACACACCAGAGATGGATTGGCTTTTAATAAAAGGGGATTTATTTTGTTGATTTATCTTCCTATTAGTGGCCCCATGTTCTCCCTCCCATCCCACCACCTTCACTTCCTTATTGTCCTGGTGTCTGTTAGGCAAACTCAGTAAGACTATTGAACAGGCTAAGTGCAAGGTTCTTTCTTCTTCAACCATCTTTTCTCAGCTTTCACCTGGCTAACTTCTTTCCTTCAGCAGAAACACAGCTAGCTTTCAATTGAGATTCTTTCTTACGTGGGAAGACACAGGATGGTCTCTGCTGGCCTTCTCTCCAGGCCTCTGGGTTCCAACAACTTTCCCGGCATGATTTCTTTCTGCATCTCCAAAGGACTGGGCTGAGCTGTGAGTGCTGATATGAGGTATGCTGAGCTGCTTGGGCTGTGCTACATTGAGCTCTCTTATTTAAGCACCAGCCAATTAAGTCAAATGTCATTCATTGCAGCAGGTACGCCTCCTAGCCGACTGCAGATGTAATCAGCAACAGATGAGGTTCATGTACATTGGCTCATGTCTGCAGCAGCAAAACTAGGTGCCTTCACCTGGTCAAGTTGACAACTGAATCTAACTACCACAGCATCTATGAAGAATACTTCATATCAGTCATACATCCTGCTCTACATTTAAAATAAAACTTATGTATGACCACACATCACCTTGTCCATAGGTATAATCCTTGTCAAAGCTTTCATCACCTTTCCTCTAAACCACAGCACTATTGAAAAAAAAAAAAGACAAACCACTGTGATATCCTCTAACTATTATCCTTATATATATGCATAACTCCATGTAGTCTACTCTCCATCAATTAACCAGCATACTATTATAAATGAATAAAGCATATAACATGACTTTCCTGTTATAAATTTATAACAAAATCCACAAAAATATCCATGGTCTAGGAGGTCCTAGAAGATATGGCATATATTTGTTTCCTGTTGTACTATAAAAATTTATCCACAAACTCAATGAGTTAAAACAATATAGATTTATTATCTTACAGTTCTGAAGAACTGAAGTTCAAAAAGGGTCTCACAAGATTGAGAATTAAAGTGTCTACAGAGCTGCATTCCTTCTGGAAGCTCTAGATGAGAATCTATTTGCTTGCTTTTCCCAGTGTCTTATGGCTGACCACATTCCTTGACTCCTGGTAACTTTTCATTTTCAAATCCAAAAACGGTTAGCCAAGTCTTTATCATACTGCCTCACACTGAAAACTGACTCTCTTGCTTCACTTTCACCCATGTAATGATACTGGATCCATGAAGATAATCCAGGATAATATCTCCATCTTAAGGTCAGCTGTCTAGAAACCTTAACTCCATCCACAACATCAATTCCTGCTTTCCATATGTAGCATATCATATTCACAGGTGCCAGGGATCTTTGGAATGACATTGTTAACTTATCACATGGGCCCCTGGATGTCTCATCAGTATCTTATCCTACAATACGACTTCTCTTTTAATCCACATATTCACACAGATGGCCTTGATCTTCCTCTTACATGTCATGTTTGTTCTTATGTCAGGGCCTCTGAATTTCTTATTGTTTCTACTTAAACATATGTTTGTTTTCTCCTTTCATTCAGATCTATCCAAATTCCATGTCTCAAGAGGGATTCTTTGATAATTCTTCCTAAAATACCATTTCACCCTCTCTCTATCTCATTAACTTTATTATTTTTATAGCCTGTATCTATCTCTACCTTGTATTAGTTATATAATATAATGTTGTATAATAAAATATATATCAATTATATATTAGGATATAAAATTATTGAAGGTATGAAATTTTTATGTCTTTTTCACCAGCATATCCCCACTAACAGAAATATTGCCTGATACATGGTAGGACCCATACACTCTTATTGAATGAAGGAATACATCTTCATTGATTTGTAGTTACAGACTACTATCTGAGAAACCACATTTTTTCTTTTTATAACTTTTAAGTCAAAGAAGAATCCAAAGAGAAAAGATGACAAGCTTATACTAGAATGAGGAGTCTAAGATTTTGAATTATTGCTTTAAATCATCTCTCAGATGTGAGTCAAATTATTGACTTCTGGCCGCTCATAAAATTTTAAATATAATAAGATACATATTATAATTGAAAAATGCCTGATGCTGACTTCTATTCAATATAGCAGATACTAGTTTGTGGGGTGAACTTTCACTTCTCCTCCTGTCATCAAAATATATAAAAAATATTTATAATAAATTTTAAATAAGCTTAGCTCAAAATAAGAAGGAAAACTTTAACAAACCAGGCAGAACAATTAAAATCGTAGTTAACATTGGTGATTAGGAATTAAAATCAGAGAAATTGCAGGTATATCTGAACTACATAAAAGGAATTTGGGATGTTAAAAGCTGCATAGAGGCAAGAAACAAAGACTTGATTCTTTGCTGTGAAAATAGGAGAACTATAAAAGCCTGGTGTATCAACAAAATGAGATTCATAAATCCTTCCTCTATCCTGGAAACCTGCTGACCATTCATGGCCATATGAAAGTAAAGAGACATTGTGACAAATCAGAGACTCAAGTCTGCAGTATGCATGAGACTGGAGTATAAATTCATATTATCGAAGGGATGCAGGAACTTCAGATAAGGTATTTACATAATAACATATTGCAGACATGTAAAACTCCTAAACTGGGATAAATGCAAATGTGAATACAGGGATCTTGGATAGATAGTAAACATCCTATACTGAAAAGAAATTCCTAGTAAAATACTTAAGATATGCAGTCAGGTGATTCCAGAAAGAAAACTACAGATTTTCACTTTAAGAATTAGCAGTAATAGAACTTTTGAAGAGTAATTTTTCAAATTATTCAGATATAATACCATTCATGAGTCCTGAATAGGAACCTATGAAAAATAATTTCTGATTTTTGAAAAAGTATATTTGAACAAGAACAAAATTACAAAATTAAAAAAAAATGTAGTCAGTGATATTAAAAAGTCATTAGGTTAAAAATAAACCTCCCTTTGCTAACTTATCATAGGCAATAAGGCAGTCTCTACTTTGGTTAATGACGCTGGGTAGCCTGGCATACAGAAGTTTCATTTCAAGGAAAAGCTAAATCTCAAGCTTTATTTCTACTGTCCCTTATTTCTCCTGGACTATAACCAGAGTCAGATCACAGCAAAAGTCAATGAGGCCAGAAGAAACACAAATGGCCAAAGAAATTTTAATACATGACTACTTTATACCAACAAAATTTTGGAGAATACATGCATTTATGTGTACTGACAGTGCTTGGCCAAAAAGGAAAAATATGTTTTGGATTTTGCTGAGTGCATTGATTTTGAACAGTAGTTCTCAGTGAGGGCAATGTTGATACCCAGGGGATATTTTCAATGTCTCCAGACATTTCAATTGTCAAAACTGGGGGAAGGTGCAACTAGCATCTCATAGCTAGAGACCATGGATGCTGCTAAATATCCTACTAAAGCACAGGTTAGCCACCTACAGCAAAGAATTATTTAGCCCAAATATCAATATTACTGAACTTGAGAAGCCTTAATATAGATGCAAATATCAGTGTCTCGATTGAATATCTTAATGTGAACAGCTAATTCTAATTGCTTATTGCTAATTCTAATTGCTTATAGTTGACTGACTACAAGGTAAAACAAGGTTGAGTTATCAGAAAATCCTTAGAATGAAGTGGTAAAAATAAATACGAAGACTATTGGAGTGATTAAAATATATGGTCCAACTATTCTACCACTACCTTTTTCTCCTAAGGGACTGAAAAGATTGTATTTTCCCCAAGACATTAAGAAATAAAAAAGTGTTATCATGGCTGTTTCTTACCTGCTAAGGACATTGGTAGATGTGGCAGTGGGGATAGGGAATATATTTCAATAGAAATGGCTGGATGCCTAAATGACAAAAATGTGATAGAACATTTAAGTGACAGAGTTAACATATTAGACAGCGAGGTCAAAATAATGATCGAATTGTCTAATTCCTAAGGATGCTTGGCATGAGGGAATTGATCACTGTGCCCTTAGGACTAAAATGTACAGACATCCTATTAAGTTCCTACTTTAATTTCTATAGCCAAAAGAATACTCTAGAGTCTGATGATTAAAGAGGCCAGCTTGAGGCACCAAAGTTTTCAAGTGCTTTTACCCCAATTTTTTTTCTGAGGCATTTCACAGTCTCAGAGCCAGCCAAATGAAGGGGAAAAGAAGCATTGGATAAAGAAAACACTACAAAGATATCACTAGTATAAATAATGAATTTTCAACCTTACATTTTTTTTGGAAAGGTACCTGTAGCAATTTAGCAGTTTGAAATTTAAAACAAAAGGAGAATAGCTTTGTACCTTATGAAATTAAAGGACTGCAGTGTAGAGGAGAGTCTCCATATTCATGAGAACAGAATGACTTGTTCTGAAGATGTCAAATATTCACCTTCCCCTAAAACCTGAGTGCTTGCTAAGGGAATCATAAACAAAATGGCTGAGATGATATAAATGGAGGAGATTTGGCAGCTGATCAAAAGATACTTCACCTCCCCAAGACCTTCACTGTTGCATTCATAATTTATCTCATCTTCAAATGTCTAAAATGGAAACAACCCAGATATCAATACAGTTGAACTTTTATTTAAAATCACAAATATGATTCATTGATTGATTCATTTATTCATCCATTCAGTAAGAATTTACTGAACTCCTAATTTGTGCAAAGGATGATTCTAGGGACTTGAGCTACATTTAATGGAAAAAAAAAATAACCAAAAAATCCTTCCCTTATAGAACATACAGTCTCATTGAGAGCAAGCTAAAAATAAGTGGTAAACACAGCAAGAAAGCAAATTAGACAGTGCTTATAAGCTAGCAAATATCATAGAGAAGATAAAATAAAAATGTAATAAGAGAATCCAGAGTGTCAGGGTTAAGAAGTTATATTTTTAAATTGCATCATCTGCGTAGTCTTCACTGAGAAGGTCATATTTGAACTAAGATTTGAAAAAGATAAGTAGTTAGCCAGGTGAAAGCTGAGAAAAGATGGTTGAAGCAGAAAGAACCTTGCACTTAGCCTGTTCAATAGTCTTACTGAGTTTGCCTAACAGACAGCAGGACAATAAGGAAGTGAAGGTGGTGGGATGGAAGGGAGAACATGGGGCCACTAATAGGAAGATAAATCAGAAAGGTAAAATGAGTAAGGGCAAGAACATTCAATCCTACTGTGTGACTGCAAGATTAGGTTCCAGAAATATTAAATAAGCAGTATTTGTGACTGAGTAACTCAGATGGAAACTCACCAAATTGGTTGCTCATGGAAATTTCCACCTAATGTTGGGCTTGAGTTTTGCTTGCTTTCAGGGAAATTAGACCTAATCTCTTGTTTAAGTTATGCTTGCTTACAGAAACCAAGTACCGGATGTCAGTAACTGCAGGAACATCTGCTTGACCCACTTCTGCCCCAAATAGTAATGGGATGCCATGTGCAAGGGTGCAGTGCAGAAGTGCTGAGTGCAAACATGAGGCTCCTGCGCATGCCCAAGCTTGCCAGTAAACACAAGAGAAGACCACACCAGTCCTATCCAAGATGGTAGCTGGGCTCCATGTGCACAGAAAGACCATCTGCTCTTGACTGAGTTGCCTCTCCTAGTTCACCCTGGTTTTCTACAGAAGAAACACATTTCAAGCATCAGACCAGAGGGAGGGCTCCTTTGTTCTCCAAACACTTGACTCACTCTCTCCCTCCACTTATGTAATCCTACCTCTTCTCAAAGGAAAAAAATTAAGTGTTCTAAGTAGTTAAAGCTCAATCTCAAAGTCCTTTTTGATTTCTGTGTGGTGTGATGTAGTGTGATATTTCTATTCCAACTAGAGGCAACTCTGTTTGATCCCCAGACTACAAATTGAAAGGAGGACATATGCCCCCTTCCTTGGCTTAGCTTGCCAGTGCTGCTATAACAGATACCACAGATTTGTTGGCTTAAACAGTAAGAATTTATTGTCCCACAGTATTGGAGGTTAGCAGTCCAAAATCAAGGTGTAGTCAGAATCATGATATCTCCAAAGTTTGTATTGTTCTGGTGATGATTTGAAAGCAAACCATAACTCAATCTCTGCCTCCATCACATGGCCATCTGTATTAGTTAGGGTTCTCTAGAGAAACAGAATCAACAGGGAACACTTGCAAATACAAAATTTATAAAAGTGTCTCACGTGACCGCAGGAACACAGAGTCCAAAATCCACAGGGCAGACTGCGAAGCTGACAACTCCGATGGAGGGTCTGGATGAACTCCACAGGAGAGGCTCACCAGCCTAAACAGGAATGGGGCCTGTCTCCTCTGAGTTCTCCTTAAAAGGCTTCCCATGATTAGATTTAGCATCACTAATTACAGAAGACACTCCCCTTTGGCCGATTACAAATGGAATCAGCTGTGGATGCAGCTGACGTGATTGTGACCTAATCCTATGAAATGTCCTCATTGCAACAGACAGGCCAGCGCCTGCCCAAATCAGATAAACAGGCACCACAACTTGGCCAAGTTGACACATGTCCCTAACCATGACACCATCTTTCTATCCATCTGTCTCCTCCTATGTCCAAATTTCCTCATCTTGTAAGGACTCCAGTAATCTTGGATTAAGGTTCACCCTGATTCAGTTTGTCCTCACCTTAACTAGTGACATCTTCAAAGATCCTTTTTACAAGTAGGTTCAACCTGCATGACTCAGGAATATAGGGCTTACGATTCAATCCACAGCATGCATACACTCAAATCTAGTGTTGAATCAGACACAATATAACCACAAAAATCAGTTTCATTCATATAGAAGAGACTAGGAAACACAGCTAATGTCAGTTTTGAGCCATGTTGTACTTACTTGCAAGCACCACCTGTTAAACATTTGGGTAACTTGTGAGCCATTGACATCACATTGGTGATTGAAATTGGCTAAATTAAGAATGTTTACACCAGGGAAAAGAAATCAGGGTTGCTTTTCCCCCAAAGACATTTGTTAAACATTTACCAACAAACTACCTAGCTAGACCACAGGTAATTTTCAAATTGAATAGAACAAATTTGAAGAATTCTTAATCCTAGTGTTGGAGAATGAGCTTTCACTTGCCTACACCTTTTCTTTAAAGCCTTTGGCTCTGCCTCTGGAAGGCCTATTCCTTTCTATTATCCCCTTGGGTCACATTTAAGAAATTAAAGAAGACCAAGCTCTCTTTGGTAGCTGTTCAAATTACTCAGCCTGCTTTCTAGACATAGAAGGTCATGGGCATATGGTGTCATTTTAGGTCACACACAGTCCAGGCTCCTAGTTCCCTTTGCTATACAATTCAAAGATCCACAGGTATCCTACTTATTCAATTCCAGTATGTTTGCTGTGCCAGAAAAAATACACAAAATTATTTTAAGATACAAATTTCACATTCTATATTTCTTTGATTGCTAACCTCTGTGTCTTTTTCTCTATTTCTTTTCAGCTATCTTGAACCTTTTATACTTTAGTGGGCATACCTATTCTCTTTTCCCTGAGGCATTTTGTCCATTTGAAGGGATTTCAATTCAAGTAGGCTCTACATCCTTAACTTGATCTCTGCTCTGAGACACTTTAATCCATTCAGTCATTTTTAAAGTGACAGAAAGCAGGTCAGTGGTTGCCTGGTGATGAGAGCAAATGGAGGGATGGATTGAGAAAGGAACAAGGAAACTTTCAGGGGTGATAAAAATGTCTCCTATGTTGTTTGTGGCAATTTTTTCTCTGATCATATGTCAATCAAATGTCTTTGACATATGTCAACGCTGATATTAATGTACACTCTGAATATCTGCAATGTATTGTACTTATTTATCCCTCATTATATTTGGGAGGAAGAAATGAGTGTACTTTGATTTGAATTTTGCAGACAGAACTTTTCAGTTTTATTTTTTCTAGTTGTGAAGTAGGTAGACTAGCAGGTAGGGAAAAGTTGTGCTCCTCTCCTTTATGCTTATTTATGTATGGGCCAATTTCTTTCTGAAGTCATCTCTTTCTTTCCTGTGGTAATAGTAATCAATATATATTACTAACATTCTGCTTTCTAATATTTTCACCTAGAACTACATTCTATTAAGTATATTTGCTTTCTTCCCAGTTGTCATAGTCAAATGCTTAATCAAATATGTTACCACTGCCTAACATAAATAGCCAGCATTAAAGTCTCTAATAACTTTACCGACCAATAAAAGTCCTTTAAGCCAGAGTCACATATGTTAAAATATTGTTATATCAATGTTGCACTTCTAGGAAACAATTTATTTTTAATTCAGTATAAGCTAGATTATGCAGTATAACCCAAATAAACCCCTGTTATTGATTGAATTGTATTCCCCATAAAGACATATTTAAATCCTAGACCCCTGTTAGGACTTTTAATAACATCTTTGAAGATGTTATTAGTTACAGTGAGGTCAAAATGGATTAAGGTTGGCCCTGACTCATGTCCTTATAAGCATAGGAAATTTGGATGCAACTAGTAAAACAGAGATGGAGAGAGAGAGAGAAACTGCCAAGTGATGAATGCAAAGATTGAGCCCTACTACAAACCAAAGGATATCATAGATTTCAACAACTAGAAGCCAAAAGAGAGGCATAAAATGAATTACCTCCTTTAGGAGGAAGCATAGACCTGCTGAAACATTGACTTTGGACTCCTAGCTTTGAGAATCACGATCTAATAAATTTATGTTGTTTAAACCATCTAGTCTGTGGTACTTTGTTATAGCAGCTTTTGCAAACTAAGACACCCCAAAATGTGGTTACTTTAAACATCAGGTTTGTCACTAATGGGGAGAGTGCTTTATTTCTTTTTCTTACTCTGAGACTCAATTTACCAGAGTAACTACTAATAAGAACATTGTTAGTAGCAACCTGAAGAGGAGAATAATAAAGGTAGATATATGTGATACAAAAGAAAATAAGCAGGCAGTGCAATGGTGGCTCAGTTGCAGAATACTCACCTGCCATGCCGGAAACCTGGGTTTGATTCACGGAGCCAGCCCATGCCAAAAAAAAAGGAAATGAGCTGGAGAGATAATAGATTATGTTCAGAGAGTAGGATACATATAATAGGTACATATAATAGATGCATATAGTAGATATTAGTAATGATAAATCTAGCATATGACCATGACATTGAGTGACTAATGAGGATTGAAGAGATTATAATGTAAGGTCATTAAACAAAAGTTTTCAAATTGGCTGATAAGCCAAGGTTTTGTATGGATCATCTGTGTGCATGTTTAAATTTCTATGAATTAACATGGGAATCAGACTGGGGAAGGCAACATAAACCAAGAGTTAAAATCATTGAGAATTGAGGTAAAGTGAACAGAGGTCATTGGATTATAGCTAAAATTATTGGTGATATAATCTGATGGAACAAGATTTAAAGTTGTGTGCAATTTTCTTTCTTTGGTATAAATAATCTTCTAGATTTGAATTTGCTTTCCCTATCTTGCAATCCATTAATGTAATCAATGTTTCATATACATTATGTGTTATGATATAATAACCTAGTTTACAATGCTCCTGGCCTATACAAGACAGATTTTGTTACCTAGAAGAATAACTGTTCTATTGCATCATTTTGAAGATTTATAAAATTATAATCTGAAGAGACAGTTACTGATATACCAGGATTAAAATGCCTTAGATTGAGTTCCTGCCCCGCAGGGCAATGACTGACAGTAGCTCACAGTTTCTCTCCTCTGTCAAGCAATGTACGGTGGTATTTCTATCAAGCCAGAATTCTCCACTTGAAGACCAAGTTTAGATGTGAGAACAGTGCCTTTCCATTTTACAACTAATTATTTAATTGAAAAATATTTCCCTAGTACCCTGGGATTATGATCTTGTAGGATACAAGAAAGTAGCTTTTGCATGGCTGAAGAAAATTATTCCACTGAAATGAAAGTTGAACTCAAAATATAGTCATTTATTCTCCACATAAAACTTGGTGAACAAAACAAAATGTGTGAAACTGGGCTATCTGGGGTAATTGATTCAGACATTTAGAGTGAAAGATGTTTGTTATATAATTCAAGAAATGATATATTATAGATAGAGCCCTATAAAAATACAGCCAATAGGGGCTCAAACACTTTATAATAAAAATTTGATTTACTTTAGTGGATAGAGAACTTTAACCTGCTAGAATACTGGATGAAGGCAAAGGGAACTTGTAATACATAGTGATGGGGAAAAAATTATAACTGTTCACTGTTGCCTGGAGAAATGACGTACGAAGTACAATGATAGCAACTACACAATTTTTTATCCACAGTGTGTTATAAATAAAACAACATTTAAAATTATTTTATATTGCTTTTACTCTACTTTCCCCATTATTTTTTATGAAGTCTTGGACATAGGTAAGTCACATTTTACTTCATATATTGCAGTATATATATATGCTATTGGATCAATAATAACTGATGAATCTTTGAAAAAAGTTTTCAGAAAAGATGAAGTATAGTTTTGTTGTGCAAGGGAAAGATATATTAGGTTGGAATATTTTGGGGGGGGCAGAAAAGGGTCCAAAGAGCTGAATTATTGTGAATCTTTTATTGTTCAGGAAACTGAAGATCTAAAACTGCTTTCTATTAAGAAATGTCCACATTATGGGAATTGGAGGAAGACACAACCTAAATTCCACCACAGACACTGAAAAGAACAGATACCTAGTGTCTTCTTCTTTATTTCAGGGATGAGTTGGACATACCCCTTAGACTAAGCCACCAAAACACACCCAATTTGAACAATAATGGGGGAATAAAGTTTCAGTAAGGAAAGAACTTTGAGACAACTTTTCAGGTGAGAGCAGCAACATCCAGTGTCCTAGAATGCAGTGGAGATGTCTGTAAACCCTGTGTCCTGCAGCCAGCATTACCAGGGTTGGCTGTGCAAGCTTCTGGGTCCAGTGTTCAGCAGTGGTGGCAGGGGTGTCCTCTCAGACTCTTCATGTGGCATACTTTTTTCTGAGGTTCTGATTTCTTCACTTTCCTGAAGTTCTGCTTCATTTTCTGATTTTCATCCTTCAACGTATCAGTGATTCACTTTCTCCTTAAATCAAGAAGTTTATTTGTTTTGCTTGCAATTAATAATGCTGACTGTTAGGAGTCTCAGAAGCATAATATGTAGTGTGGGGAGGAGAAAATATTCATAGAAATAATGGCTAAGCCTTTTCCAGAATTGTAGAAAGACGTGAATTCTCAAATTAAAAGATTACATTCAATTTGAGCAGGAAACACAAAAGCGATTTCACACTGACACTCATCAGTGTGAAACTACAAAACATCAAAAACAAAAAAAAATAATGTGAAAACAGCTTTAAAAAGACTGACAGACTATCAGATCTCTCATTTGTAACAATAGATGCTAGAAGAATGTGGAATACTGAGTGCAAAATAGCATATTTTAAAAACTGCCAAAAATCTACAATTTGAGTCTCATCTTCACAGCCATTCAAAAATCAAAGGAATCAGAGGTGTCTTTCTCAGACAAAGATTATTAACTTATTTTTCACAGGCCTTTACTAAGTAAACCACTAAGGTATATACCTTAAAAAGGGGGAAATTAAGTCAGGAAAAAAAGATGATTAAAAAAAAAAACACTGATGAGCCAAGAAATTAGTAACATATTGTGAAACCTAAATACATTTTCACTCAAAAAAAAGTCAAAAAAGACATAAAAAACAGTAGCTAATATCTAATTAAAAAAAAAACTTTGACTATTTAAATATTTTTCACAGAAAAATCTCTTTTAAGTATATATTGTGATACATTTTGACAAATTTATATTGGTTTGTAAGTAGCAGAGCAATCAAGATATAGGACATTTCCCTCAACTCAGCAATTCCTATGTGTCCTTCCCAATTTATTCCCCATGATACTGCCCATGTCCTTCAAGAGAACATAATACTATGTGGAGCATGGTTGAGCCACAGTCCCGGTTAACCACTTCTCTAGATCCACAAGTGCATTTGTGATGAATCCTTTTATCCAGCAAGCTATTCCCAGCCATTGACTGAGCACAGCAGGACCACCATGTGCCTGCCCATTCCTGTAAGATGTGGGGCTCCAGTAACAGTCTCCGAATGGACCTGGCCACAGGTTAAAGCTGAGCTGCAGACTGAACCTCTTCTTGTCCAAACCACCTTGCAACCCCCTCTCCTTTCCCAGATCCCAGATTTGCATCACTCTCCCTACTTACCTCTGCTCCTTTACCGTATCCTTCACAGGCATTGCCTCAATAAATCTCCTGTACCTCTAATCCCGCTTTGGAATCTACTTCTCAGAGTACTCAGATTCCCACAGGGATACCAAGTGTGGTCCAAGAATCAGTTGGTAAAATGAGATTTTGACACTGACTGTCTTATCTGACAAAGAATTATATTCAGGTTACTTTCTTTATTTTACATTTTAAACAGATATAAAATTATACTGGTGAATGTGATTCTCTAAATTTATACATATCCTGTTATCCCCAACAGCTCAGATTCTGGTAGACCCATACACTGTGCTCCAGCAGACTAGACGACGTACTCTTCTCCCAACGCAATTGCTAGTTAAAAATGATTCCACTGCGATATTTCCTCTAAGACAAAGTAGTGACTAAATAAATCAATGACACTTTCACTGTAATAATAATGCCTTAAGGAAATTTGAGTTATAAGTTTGAATTATTGAAAAATATTTTGTTTTATTTTGTTTAATTCTCACTTGGTTTTTAAAAGCCACTGCATTTTATCTAGCCTTTTCTTTTCCATTGTTTGTTATACCGTAATGGACAATGAACCCCCAAAGAAGCAATCATGGATGTTAAGGCTTATAATATAGAGTTCCTGTTTGGAATGATGGAAATATTTTGGTAATGGATGGTGGTGATGGTAGCACAGCATTATGGACATAACAGCACTGAAATAAATATCTGAATGTGATTAAAAATGAGAAATGTTAGATTGTATATACGGTAACAGAATGTTTTTAATCCATGGAACTACATTACATAGTTACCCTAAGTTAAACCATGGACTATAGTTAAGAGTACAGGGAGAAAAATGTGCTATCATCAGTTGTCACAAATATTTCACACCAGTGCAATCTATAGGTTTGTATATGAGAATCCTGTATTTTATGGACGATTGTTCTGTAAACACATAATTTCTCCAATATTCAAACAAAAAGAAGCAGTCACTGTGAAGTCCTGTCTGAAGCTAGGCATATGTGTAGATTGTCTATTAGCAATTGATCTCATTTGTCATTCTATAATTCTGGGTAGCCATTCATTTAGCATGAGTTTGGAGTTTAATTACTATAGTTTAAGTCTTATTTTCCCTAAGAAAATAAGTGAACTAGAAATTGAATCACCTTAACTCATTGTGTAGATTTATACTTAAGTACAAAGTAGAACTCTTCAGCAAGTAAAAGAGCACTGGTGACTAAAGAAGAAGAGACTTAATAAAATGAATTCAAAAGTTCAGAATTGGGACAATGACCTTATTTTGAACAATAGGGTTCCTATTGCTAATTTAGTTAGTACTGGCTTTTCTTTTTACTTGTTATATTGCCAAAAGTGAATCTTCAAATTCTTGAAAATGTTGTTTCAAAGATTTTTTTTGTTTTCTAAAGATCAATTTGGTGTGTTTCTTCTTTACATTTACACCCTGCTTTTGGTTGAAAACATGTCTTCATTACTTACTGAAAAAAGTTACCGAAAAAAATACAAGTCTCTGAGACAAATAATTTTAAGTACAAAAATATGTACTAAAATAATAAATAAATATATATTCAGTTTATAGTTGTACATATTATATTTTAATAGAACAGTTAATTTCCCCAATGATAAATGCTGCAAAAATAATTCATGCTCAGGCAGGAATATAATTGGCAGTAAAGATTAAACTCACATTATACTAGAAATATAAGGATTTCAACTTGAGCCTCAAGCAACTAGAAGTTTTAGTTAGAAATGTGGCAATCAGATTAAATAGCGGAGGCCTTCCTCAGAGTAATATGGCCAATACTGAATTTTCAAATGTAACATTATTGTTAAAGAATGGTAATTGATATCAGAAAATATGCTTTCATTCAATAATCATTAATAATCCATTATCATGTGCCAAGAGCAATCCTACGTTCTAGGCATACAGCAATGAACAAAACCAATAAAAAGTCTGTTATGGAGCTTATATGCTAGTGAGTAGTATTCCAAGAGATTAGTTCAATAGATAAAAATATCCAATGTGTGGATGTTCAGAAAGGTTTGAAAAAAATAAATTCCCTAATAAATGTTCTATCATTTGCATGTGTGGTGTTGTTAAAAAAGCTAGTACACTGTGAAGGACTAAAACTGAATTCAAAATGTGTGAAACACCTATTTTCAGACAATCTTTCATTTTTATTTATAGAAATACAGGCACAAGAATAAATATATTTATGCAGCAGAAATATTATCTCAGTGATGTTACTGATGTTTTATATATTTTATATACTACACTTAATACACTTTCTAGCTTAGCCAGTGTGTTTAATGATAGAGGTTCAGATTTAATTCCACATTTCCTTGCTTCCTTGGCTTTTCATTTGGACCTTTAACATCATTTCAATACAACTGTTTTGGTTCAGTGCCTTCTTGCTAAACTGCTCACAATATCATCCAGTATCCATATGGGCTTGATGGCAGACCCAGGAATAATCTTCTGATTGGTGTGACTTGTGTGGCAAGTACTAATTTATTTATGGCTGGTATAGTCTTATTTCAAAAGAATATAAAATTGAAGTTATAGTAATAACCTGCCACTTGGCACTATACCTGCATTTTTGCTCTTTTGCAGTTAAGATTATGTGAGCATTCCCATTAAAAATTGATTTTCAATGGTTTGCAATTTAACTGCAAAAGATCTGTCCATGAAAGATGAAAACTGATACATGAGTACATCCCATAGGAGCCAACACCTAATTAAGTTTGTGTGGTTGTTTTAAAGTTAAATCACAGTAGGTTAAGGGTGATATCAAAAAGCCATGTATTTAGGGGAACATTGTAAATTAAATTTAGGTTGGATTTTTTTCCTTTTTAATTAGCAAATACTATTAATTTAAATAATCATTTTGATTTCATAGAAATTATGATACTATTAGAGTGCGTAACATTTTTGCCTTTAAGAACTTGAAGGTTCACGACTTGCTAGTTTAGATGAAAAGATAGCAAGATTAGGAATATTCTACAGATATTGGCTTTTGGTTTTGTTATTGATATTCATTATATCCTATTATTGTGAATTTAAAAAGTTATTTAATGATTTGATTCAATTAATTGTTATTGATTGCTTTTTGTCTGAAAGATCCTCTTTTAGATGCTGAGCATTTAGGTAACTGGTGCTCTATCTTCCTGGAGGAGCTAGTATTCCATTAAGGTAGGTGAGTAAAGAGCACATGTCATGCATAAATTGCAAGGATCCATAACAATGGTCTCAAGAGAAGGAGGCAGAACTGGAAATTGGGCATGGGATACTTCAACTAATTTTTGTTGAAACAAATGAATTTGGAGAAAATAGCTTGTGCAAAGACAAAGAGATCGAAGTGCAAAACCATGTTTTTAAGTGATCAAGGGATTCAGTACAAGAAAGGAGGGACAAATAGAAAGATCGGGTGCCTCAGTAGCACAGTTTAATTCACTAGACAATAGCATATTACTGACTGTTTTTAAGAACATTTTCCCTGTCAAAAAATATTTGAAGACTATTAATCTAGCAATACTGTACATGAGCATTTTGTACTATGTATTGCATTTTGTTTGAGAGTGTCAATTTGAGAGATTCCTGGGTTTGAATCCTAGCAACAATATTTGCTTGTTTTGTGAAATTGGGGAAGTCTTTTATCTCTTTAACTTATAAGTGGTTTAACATTGAAACACAGTTAAAAGCTGATAAAACACAGCACTTCCTTTGTGAAGTTGTTGTAAAGATTAAATGAGAGAATACAAAATAAACCCTTAGCACTATGCTAAGCACATGGTAAATATCAGCTGTTAGTGTTACTAAGGGAAATGGATAGAGGGAAAGAAAATCAGAAAGGCCACTAATGTGTAAATAAATATAATATTTCGAGACAATTGTTATTGAACCTGAATAAGGGTTTAAATGTAGAAAGTGTGAAGGTGGAGTAGGTAAGACTTGGAAGTAGATTGGACTTGAGTGTTAAAAGGATTGTGCTTAAAGTACATATTAGAAGATGCCACGCCTGCAGAACTGGGATTGTTAAGGTAGCTTCAAGATTATAAAAGGAATATCAATAGTCATAATAATACAGTTAAGAGGTGAGCTTAAATATAAATTTTTGAAGTTCAAATGTCCATAGGATATATGATATTATATACAATATATGCATATATATTTACATCCCAGAAGACAGTTGTAAACATGATATTAGAGCTTAGAATGAAGCTTCTCTCTACCTCATGGAAGTCAATGAAAAAATATTGTTGAGAATTCATTCTTCAGTTCCCGAGGAAATGGAAAATATAGAACAATTCAGATGATCTTTTCTATATAATGAAGAGCATGATAATGAGAAAATCACATAAATAAAAATTATGAAAATGAAAACACATAAGAACCATTTGAATTTCCACCTGAAATATACAGATATGCACAACCACCATTTTCCACCATTAATCATCTTCATTTCTCATTTTCTATGTTCACAATACTTATCTTATATCATTAAAAATAAAATTAAATAAACTAATGAGGGATATAATTTTAAAATATTTATGAGGGATATAAAATATCCCTCATAAAATATATGAGGGATATAAGTTTAAAATATTTATATACATACATATAATGTCCAAATATTTGAATCATAATTTTAATCAATTTGGAAAACATGAAGAAGAATAATCACAAATTTCGGTAAGCATATAATTTGGGTGGGGATATAATTCTACAAAGATGAAATACAAATAAATAATCCACAGCCAATGCTCTTTCTGATAGTGTTGCTTCTTTTCAGTAAGTACACATTCTAACATGAGTCCTCTCAATTATTTCCTTTAAGCCTAATTTATTTTCTGACACTTGGTTTTTGGTGGATATTTTCTTTAAATGTTTCATGAATACATTCTTTATTACCCATTATCAATTCTACCACCATATTTATAACTCTGTGTATGGGTGAGTGCAGATATTTTACATTTTTCTCCATTCTTGTAAAATACCCTTCATTCAAGTTAGCCTACATTCTATTCTAAGAGCAATATTTTGAAAATATTAATGACACTCAATTCATACTTTATAAGAACTGTATGTTGTAAAAGAAGGATCCAAGAAGTATCATAAATTCTTGAGGGAGTTGTTTAGTCCTTTTTAGTCCTATAGAAAGCAACAATTGAGTAAAAAATGATATGCAAAAGAACACCGAAACAGGTAAGTTTCCCCTGCGATTACAATCTTCAAAAACAGATTGATTAACCCAAAAGCTTACTTTTCTTGGATGGCAGACAGTGGTGAAACATGGAGAAAGTTAATCAATCATGAAAGAGGGAGCAAGTGCAAAAAACAAAAATACCAGTGAGCAGAACAGAACCAACCAAACAAACAATAATTGATAACAATCTCTCAAATAATAAAAATGGAGAATTAAATGCAATTCAGTTCTAATGAATCCCCCATCAGTATTTTAAATATTTTCCATTTAGCAAAATGCACTGTAATGAAATTCATGGTGGTATGCCTGCCAGACAGTGAAAGAATAAAAAAAAATGTGTTTAAGCATAGTAAGAAAAAAATTAATTGAGAGGGAAATAAGAACTATATAATGAATTGTTATAACTTAGAAATTATAGTGAATGGATATTAAAGGAACTCAAAGAGGTGAATCAAGATTAACAACAGAAGACAGAAAAAGTAATAAGTCAAAATAACGAGGTTGAAATGTTTGGTGTGGAAAAAAGCACAGGTTTTGCAATCATTTCTGAATTTGATTCCTTCTCATTGTGTGGGAATGGTAATGGGGAAGTCCTCACATTCTCTCTTAGACTCTCTATATTCAAATCCATAAAGTGCAATGAAAATACGTATTTTAGCTATTCAAAGGATTAATTCAGGGGTGGGAAGTTAAATAATTTGTTCCAATCCAAAAGCCATGCTAGAGCTAGAATGGGGTATAGATAAGACATTACAGATCACCTGGCTCCTGGCCTAAGTGTACAGACACTCTTTATTAGTTCATTCAAGAAGCAATTATTGGATGGCTACTGGGGGAAAAAGAGATACCTATTACCACTTCCAGGAAAGGATTCCCAAGACATCATCCTTTTGCAGATGCCAAGGTTGAGAACAAAAGCACAACTCACACAGGTACTGGATGGAACGTGTTCAACATACAGAAAAGGCAGAGCAAAGTCAGCTTCTGTAGAGAGTGTTGGTTCCCCGGGGCTAGCAGGTCTCCATTGGCAGCCAGTGCAGGGAGATAGGATGAACACACCTCTCTCCTGCAAGCAAAGAACCCTATTCTCTTCTTACCATCAACATACACCACAATGGGGTTGGCAGAGTGCAATAAAATGCCCATACAAAGCTGAGCAGTCTCTGTGAATGTGTACACATGCTCAGAACAAAAGGGGAAGGATAGTCCAGGCTATCTGCTAAGGACTATGTTTTATGACAAGGTACCCCAAAGAGGGATTCAGCTCACACTCATCATCTGACCTGGCACTGAGCCAACACACTGGTCCTGCCTGATACAGGGTTTAGTTTGGGGTCACAGAGAAAAGTAGCAGGCTATACTCAGAGTGGCCCCTTGCACAGCTACTATGTTCCCGATCCTGTGTCAAGCAGGAATGTTTGAAGGAGGATTCTTAATGAGGCTTGGGTGACAGCTGCCAATATGAAAGAGGAAAGGGTTACAGTATCAGTACTTTATAAAATGTGGTCACAGAAATGACATGTAAAAAAGGTGTTGCCTACTCTAAGATGAGAGACAATGGCCATGGAAGTGGAGACTTCAGCAGTGAGAATTGTAACGGCTTTAATGGAAGCTTTGAATTCTTGGGATGTAACTGAGATTAGAATCAATAATGCAATTAATCTGAAATGATTTCATCTTATCGATACTCTTTGCCTTTTGGCTTCTTAAGATAAATTTATCGAGATGTAATATTTTCTGCTTATAATAAAAGATCAAAATTATGAGGAAAACAATAAAAATTAAATTTTGTCTAATTTTTAAAAAGTATCATCTTTAAAACAGTATGAAATGCTAAGAAATAAAAGTACAAATGTTGAAGTACTGTATTTGGGGAAGAGAGCAGCCTTCTGAATAAATAAGGAATCAGTACATATGTGTGGTTTGGGTTATCAGTATAGATCTTTAAAAACCATTTTTACATAAATGCTATTGAGGAGAATTTGTTAGGGAAAACTTACATTGTAAATAAGAGACTCAATATAGTGATTTCTTAGAATTCCCATCTTCCAAGCCTAAATTCCATCTTTAATCTCATTAGCAGCTATGTTTTTGAAATCTGAGTGTTCATAGTTGGATGTTACATTGCTAATATATTTCTCATCTGTACCTGGCAAAACATTTACATTTTAATTTAATATATAACATCATTTATGCTTTTAAAATATGTTATATAGCAAAGTTCATTTATATCATAAATCTCTATTATTTTCCATACACTTTAGACTCTGTTTTTTTTTACTGCAGTCATTTTTAAAAATTTATTTTTGTATGTATGGCGAACATTTACTATGGCTTGAAGAAATTTCTGTACAAGTAAACTTTATATTTGATATGCAGAATTATTTGAATTTAATAAATTTGGTTAGCAAGGTCATTTTTTTCTTTCTTTTTTTTTTTTTTTGAGCTGTCTTCTTTTTTTCAGTCCCAAATTCACCAATTCAATTCTAACTAAATTCTGACTTGTAACATTACATTTCCTCTGAACACTTCATTCTGGCATGCAATGTATTGTTAACTTTTGCCTCACTTTTGGTACTTTCTTCTGTGGATTTTAAGTAAATTATTTTTTTTATGTATGGCAGAAAGTAGTGTCCACCTGCTCCCTTTCTTCACCATCTGAGCTGCATCATGGTATCTCTATGACCCACTCTTTGCACTGTGGCATAGACTCTGTCACAAGTTTGTTCTAAATGGATTTAAATAGTCTAGCAAAAAATATCTATTGTGTGTCCCCAGTATTTTCCTCTCTGTTCTTATTGTATCTAATAAGAAAATATATCAATCACTCCTTCTTCCAACCTAAGAGACTTCATTTCTCCTTCCCCTAAAATCTGACTGTATTATTTCTCTCGTCATTTGCCATTTGAACATAACTTGTGGCTAAAATACTTGTCACTGGTAAAGGTATTTTGCTTTGGAATATTTACTATACATTGATTTGCCTTCCTATAAAATAGGTAATAATACTTGACTAACTTACAGGGCCAGCAGGCTTCTTTGACTTTACAAAGTTCTTTGAGGCCCCGAAATGTGAAAAGAAATTGAAACCAGGACATTATTACTGTTGTCATGTAGAAAAATGATTTTAAAATACAATGGTATCTTTATACTTCCCCTGGGCCATTGTCCTTTATGTTTTCATTTTATTCACTCTTCTCTATGTTGGACTGCCATGAATATAAATTTTATAGGTGATCAAAGGCTACTAAGCAAAATGCATATGCTTGAAACACCCCCTGTAAGGCAAGAATTAGTTAAGCTTCTTGGTCTCCTCCTACAAAATTCATAAAGAAGTCTATGCCTTTGGTAAGTATATGTTATTTTCACTGGAATATGATTTAGTCAGTATATATATATATATATATATATATATATATATATATATATATATAACTACATGGAGATGCTGAATGTGTTAGGAAGATAAAATATGTTAAGCTTAAAATTTAATTTTTCACATGAATTACTTGCTGTAGTAAGAGCGGATGGCACATTCTTAAATCATGCATGAAAGAGTTTTATTATTTCTTTTCAGCCATTTACAATAAATATTTTATCTTGTAATGGTTTTAAAGTTAGTTTTCCTAGGTACAAAATGCAACTTTAAAAATACATATAACTTCTTGCCTCTAACCTTTTGCAAGATTGTCCGCATGCTCCTTCTCTGCATATACACTCAATAAATTTTCTACCTGCTTTCTCTATCTGTGCTTGCCCTTGAAGTCTTTCTCACAGAATGGCCAAGAACCTGGAAACCAAAATCTGACAACAGACTTTGGCGAGCCAGCCAGGAGGCACTTCTCTTCTCTGACGGTCTGGACTGGTGAGTACCAGAAAGCTTGGCCACATCTTTTCACTTTTCTCCTCATTTGGTTTAGTCTAGGGGTTCTGATGTGCTCCCTCAGGAGCCCTATCTCCACGCCATGTAGATCCAAGGAGGCTCAGTGTGGTGGGTGATACTGCCTTTTGGGATCTGACTGGGAACTTCTCCCTGTGTCAAAAAGGAGACCAGTGGGGGCCAAGTAAAGTCACTATTTCTCTCTCCCTCTCTCTATCCCTCTCTCTCTCTTCTCAGCTTTCTAAGATTTCCCCACACTTTCTTTTCTCCTCTCATCTGAGAAGCCAGCCCATTTCTGCTGAATCTGTTTCTCTTCTCACCTGTTTGACAGAGGTCCCCTCCTCTGCCTCTATGAGAATCTTCCTCTTTCTTCTTTACTTAGCTTTCAATGCCTCATAGGACCTTCCATCCTTTATAATATAGAATTCTGGGCTAAGGATTCTTGTACCAAACAAGGAGTGGTCTTTAACATTCTAGGGAGCCACCTCTGATTTAGGTCTGTGGGAATCAGGTGCATTCCAGTGGGAATGTCTCCCCCCAAAAGCCAGAAGTGAGGTTGGTAGGATAAGTGAAAGTCCTAGCTATACTGATTGAAGTGAGCTAAACCTGCAAGAGAGAATAAGACCCTCACACTTGTTTGTCTCAAAATGAGCACACAATCCCTCTTACTCTCTGCTCACGAGTGGTGTCTGCTCTCCACTGAGAGCTCTCCAGTCTTCACCTGCCTGGGAATGGCCTAGTCAGCAGTTTCTCCTCCCTGTTGCTCTCCGGTGTGGTTGAAACCTTGGTGGGCCTTTCTCTTGGGGAAACTACTCATGATAAGCTTCCTTTCTCTTTCTAAAACCTGTGGTACAAAGGACAGGGACAGCCTCACTCCTGGCCCTGTCCTATAATATGTACATACCCAGACCCCAAGGATTGCCTAAGAAGTACACTAAGTCAGATTTTATTGTGTAATGGCTTTTCCCAGGACATAGCCCCTTAAGGGAAGCCTAATTGCTTTGCCACATGTTCCTTTCCTCTATCCCAATCCTGGAAATACCCAAAAAGGTTCTCTCCTTGAAGTTTCTTTGTTTGTGGCAAATCCTTTCCTTTCTCCTATACTGTCAGGCATTAAATTAAAACTGCAAACACTTCTAGGAAAACAAGTGAGTCTTTCAGCAGCATTGGGATGGTACCAGACAATTCATCTTCTGAGTCTTCATGGACCCTGGGGACTCCTGGGGATAGGGAGCCTGATACGATGGCAGCAAGGGGTCAGCACTTGTCAGAAGAGCACACTGGTGACCCAGGATGTCAGACACTGGTACTGAAATCTTCTTTTTTTTTTCTCTTCTCTTTCTTCCTTAGAAATGGATGATGCTTCCAGTATCCCAGTTGATAGTCCATCGGACTTACTATTATGAAATCGGAAATAGCTAAAAATGAAAAACTTTATATTCTATTGCAATACTGTCTAGCCACAATATCACTGGAGGATGGCTTACAAATGGAACAGTCAGTTACCACCCTATCTTAAAGTTAAGTCTCATTTGGAAGAAGGAGGGAAAGTGGCAAGAAATTCCTTATGTTCAGCTTTTTATGACTTGACATCATGAAGGGCTCTTATAAATTATTTTATGCCCAGGAGGACCTCTCAAAATTTATGGAATTTTTTTAAAAACCTGGTATTAACCTGTGAATTTACTTGGGGGGATGTTCAAGTCATTGTTTTCTCTGTTGCCCTCCTGAGGAAAAATGCCAAATTTGGCCTGCAGTATAGGGCCATATAGGCCAGCTTGCATTCCAGCAGCCTGCAAACTATGCAGTAGGGGCAATAGCAGTTCTAAATGCTGGTCCAAACTGGTACTACCAGGCAGACTTGAAAAACAGAGAACATATGATAACTTGTCTAAGAGAGAAAATGAAAAAGTGTACCATCAAGCTGATAATTATAGCATGTTACAGAACGTAACTCAGGAGGATAAGGAAAACCCTGCTCTGTTTCAGGGAAGGCTGGCAGAGGTTATAAGAAAAAGTATACCCAAGTAAACCCTGACTCCCCAGAAGGGCAAATAATGCTTAACCCCTATTTTTTTAGTCAGTCTGCTCCTGTTATAAAGAAGAAACTTCAGAAACTGGCCTCTGGCCTCTGGTCCACAACCCCCTAAGAATGATCTCAAAAATACTGCTTTGCTGCTTTTTCTGTTTTTAATAACCAGGGCAGAGCTGCAGAGGAGAAAAAGGTAAGGAGAAAGAGGAAAAATTCTTGGTTCATAGCATTTGCCATGAATGGCAAACAGCTATCTCAGGGCCACTCAGGCTGAAGCCAACAAGAATCTAAGTGTGGAAAAATGGGGCACTGGAAGTTCAAGTGTCCTCAGAGATGGCAATACCCTCCCAGACCTCGCGTTAGGTGTGGGAAAGCTGGACACTGGGCCCGGGAGTGCGTTGAGCCCCAAGCAGAGTCAAGGCTCTCCTGAAGGCCTTCATAATCACTCTTGAGCAAGACTGAAGAGGCTTGGGGCATCTAGTGGCTCACTAGACATTGCTCAAGAGCATTGATTTCCACAAGGCCTGGGTGACCTTCGACATGGCAGTCAAGACAATTAACTTTTTAAAGTAGTGCTAGAGCCACTTATTTTGTTTTGACCTGTCACTCAGGCCTATTATCCTCACAAATCTGTGCCATGGTATGGATAAATAAAAAGCCTAAAGCTAGGAATTATTCTTAGATGCTCCTTTGTCAAATTGGCAGAACAGTATCACATCCTTGTAGTACCTAAATGGGCTACCCTTTCTAGAAAGATCTTTTTCACTCCATGGGGGCCACTTTAAGACTAGCAAACCCAGCCAGCATTTACCCATTGCTTACCCTAAGGCCGCTACTAGATTCAGGATCTTGTAGCATCCCAAAGAACATTCTTAAGCCAATAAATGTCTGTATGGGATGAAATCATCCCAGCTGAGCCCACAAATTGCCCTTGACTGCATGCAAGTTTTCAGTCCTAAATCTTAAGAATGCATTTTTGTATCCCTCTTCATCCTAGCTCTCAAAACCTATTTTCTACTGAATGGTGCAGGGACTTAAGAATAAGATTCCCACCCTACTCACTTAGACAGCGCTGCCTCAAGGGTTTCAAAATAATCCCTGTATCTTTAAAAATACCTTAGCAGCAGACCTTACTAGCTTCCAACTGCCTCAAATTGCAGACTTGCAATATGTTAACTTTATAAACTAACATATTCCTAATATAAATGAATTTTGTTTGTTGTAATCATTGCTAACTGAATGGATACAGAAAGTCACAAAAAGTTTAAAAAGGTGAATTTTGTAATTGTTACTAGCTACATGTCCTGAATGGCTATGGAAAGTTATGGAGAATTGAAGTAAGTAAGTTTTGTTTATAGTCACTGCTGACTACAAGAAGCTAAGAGAGTTTATAAAAATAGCTTTTGCCTGTCCTAGTCAATGCTGCTCTCTGTTAAACTGCTGTTAATGAAGAGTCATTAAAAAAGTTTTGCTTAGGCATTTGAGTACTTTGTGTAAAAGATAAAAATTTTGTATAATATCATAATAACGATGTCTTTATTGATGTTTATGTTAACTTTATCACCCTTTATTTCAGAAGACAAGTCTTTTCACTCTTAAAGGAAGACTGTTACAAAAGATTTATTCTCTCATCTTATAAAAGTAAAGTGCTAAAATAGTTTAACATATTACCTAAAGAAGTGTTTAAGAAATATTTCAATAATTAAAAAAAAATATTTTCTACACTTCTGTTAGCTAAATTTGCATGGATGAAATGTTATTCATATATTTAGAAATTTTTCTACCCTAACACTGATCCAAATAATGTTAAAAATTACAAATCATGGGAATAATGAAATTTGCTTGTCAGGTACACTATTTTACTATAAGCCGTCTCTAAAAGTATAGGTGGTCAGCTATAAATCAGAACTTCACTTCAACAAAAGGACTTCAAAAGAGAAGCAAGGCAAGTAGAGAAACTATCTTCTAACCTAATAATTAAGCTAATCCTAGTAAGTGTGTAAAGGTAAAACCTGACAAAACTTCTGCTATAGTTTATAGTCATTGACCCCAATGTAAAACATCTGTCAAATGTTTTTATTTCTAAAAGTAAATTCATTTCAATTGCTTATAAAAACTAAAGCTTAAAGTGTAAACTCAGCACAATCACATTTACTCCTAAGCTTTAACTGTTATTTCAAAATTCTAAGATGCTTTGCTCTTTGTATAACCTAGAAGTTCCCTAGAACTTTAAATATCTGTGTGACACCTAAAACTGAAAATTAAAGTTCTCCAGCTGTAAAAGTCAGCATCAATCCATATAGTAACCATTAAAAAGCTGTAAATTCTTTAATAGCACTCTATCTAATTTAACCTGTATAGTATTTGCAAAGTCCCTTGAAGGACTAAAGAAAGAGTGAAACTGTTAAACCTCCCCACTAGGGGAAATCCTTTTATTCTCTTAAGCAATGAAGGCTCCTAATTTAATAAGCCAAAGCCTTGGCCCCAGGGACTTGAGTGCAAAAAAACAAAAAAACAAAAACAAAAACAAAACAAAACAAAAAAAAACTGAACTATAGAACTCTAGAAATGAACTCTAGAACTAGGAAAAAAGAAAAAAACTGTGCCTTCTTAGTCCTGCATACTAATATAGCTGTGTAGAAAGAGTGAAATTTTGTCCCAATTAAACACCACCAAAAGATACTCAATTTCTTAAATGCCATGCTCTTACCCGAAACATAATTCATTGCCCTGGCCATCAAAAAAAACAATATTAACATCTCTCAAAGTAATAACCAGGCTGACATGGCACCAAAGCTGCAGCCCAATCACTCATGCCCCTTCTAAGCCTCAATCTTATACCTCTTAGCCTTCTTATTCCCAAGTTAAGCAGGAATGAACCTCTCAGCTAAAATTCACTCTTAGACTTGAAGGATAGTTATTCCCTTCCCTCTTATCCAGTATCTCTTGTCTAACACCTCTCCTAGGCCCACTCACTTCTATCCACCCCTTGCTATTAATCAGCCCTTGCATTTTAAACTTCTCAGACAATTTATTTCTTCTGAACTAAAAATGCCTTTCACACCAACCAATGTTAATGTAAGAATTTTCAACTGTTCCAATCATCCCTCTGGACTCTTCCTCTCTCAACTTAAATAAGATAGAAAGTTCTATGCCCCATCAGGCACAGCCTACACCCCCCTAATAAGCCAGAAGCAGCGACAGAAAACAAATCCTTATCTCTCAGCATCCTTTAAGATTAAGGAGTGAGAATTCTCTGACAGGAAATGTGAGGCAGCTAGAATAGAGAGCAGAGAGGAAAAGAACCTTGAAGGAGCCACTGAACAAGGATGCTTAATCAACATAAGGAGGGCCCATATCCAGCTAAAGACATTCTGCCCAGAGGCTGCTTACTTATGGGAAACACCAGGCAGCAGCTGACCCATCTGTAGTCAAACAAACCCCACCTGAATGAGTCATCTATGGAGAAGGATGAAACCAACCGACCCAACCGACCCACTCAAATGCACTCTCAGCCACCAGGCACCACCCTGGAGAGAAGGAAGGGTAGGAGGAAGGACCTGAACAAGGAACTGGGAAGGAAGGAAGTGAGGCAAAACAATAAAAGCAGGTCACCCCAACGTTAGGGGCTTCTTGTCTCTATTGTCTTCTGAAAGTGCCCACATGCTCCTCCTATGCATGGATATTCAATAAAGTTTCTACCTGCTTTTTCTGAAAAAAAAAAAATATACATCTAAGGAAGCATAGCTTATGGATGCATGATGTTTAGGTTGGATATTGAACCACATTTTTAGAGATAACTCCACAACACTTCATTATTCCCTTGGCTTACTCATAAATGATTACTTGGAGCAAAGCAATATGATTTCATGAAAAAATTCATAGTCATATTCCTTGGATAAAGCAGCCATCTCTTTGTCCTAGCTGCATAAAAATACAAATCCACAGCCATTTATCACAATGATCGGTGATAAGTGAATAGACCTCACAGATATTTGTGATAGCTAATTTGTGACACTCAACACAGAGCGCTTAATCTTTCCACACCCAAGATATATCTGATTTATCTGATATATTTAATCAACAAACCATCATGCAAGGTAGAAAAAATCTTATCCCTATGTCTCAGATTAGGAAAGTCAAACTCTGAGAATAAAGAGCAGAAAAAAATTTCAGACACAGATCTGCCTGAGGCTGACACTTTCTTTCCTTCTTCTTTCCCATACTTCACTTTTCTCTTTCCTTCCCTCTCTCTCATACTTCATCTCATTATTATCCCTAAATATATGTTTGTTGCACCTTACATTCACATAGGTTTTGAGTAAAATGAAAGAAGTTATTAGATGGAGTGGTTAAAGAGGAATTGTACATTTTAAGCGCCGCAGGCAGTACACAAACCAACAATGCACAAAAATATTTACATTTAATTTAGAATGGAGAAACTTGGCCAACACCACCTTAACAAGTGGTAACATCATCAGGAGTAGAACAAATCAACCCCATGTTCCTCCTGAGATAAATGCAGTCAGAAGAGCACAATATCGTTCTTATTATTTCTGCCAAAACTGAAATATCTGAATCTAATCACAATGAAAACATTAGATAAACTCAATATGAGATTTGTACAAAATATGTGGCCTTTACACATTAAAAATGTCAGTGTCCTGAAGCATAATTAAAAACTAAGAAAACTCCAGATTAAAAGACTAAGGAGATATGACACCTGACTGCAATAAATGAGTGTGCAGTCTCTTTCACTGTAAAAGACTTATTTGGCCAATTGATGAAACCTAGATAATGTCTGTATATTAGATCACAGTACTGCACTGAGTTTTATTTCCGGAAATTGATGCCTGTGCTGTGATTAATAAAAGAATGTGCTAGGTTTTAGGAAATACACACTGAAATATTTAGAGGTAAAGAAGCACCATGTGTGCAAATTATGCATTTGTAATATAATAAAATGGTTTGCATCTTTACTGTACTTTTCAATAAATCTGAAATAATAAAAATAAATTTAAAAATAAGGAATTATGTAAAGCAACATATTTTTCTATCTCTTAAAAGGTAAACATTTCTTTCTGACTGCAAATTATTTAATGCCAAACACAAAGGGAAGTGAAACTGCAAATTGAAAGCCTTTGTACATTATGCATTATTATTTTATTTCCTTTCAAATTTATGAAACTTGTAGCACACGAAATCATTGCTAATGTCAACTCCATCATAGTATGAACCATCCTTTGTATATTTGTCACTCTTTTTCTGTCCTAATTTGTATATATGCTTTGGACATCTGTTTAGTGTGATGATGTATAAGGGAGGAGGAAGGAAGGAAGGAAGGGGAAAAGTGAATAAGGAAAAGATGAAGGAAAGGAACAGCTTCCAGCCTCAAGCACATTTGTGTTTGAAATTTTATTCTGCTAATTATTCTCAGGGTTTGGCTTTCTTAATCTGAAATATGGTGATAAGATTTTCTACTTTGCATGATTGTTTGTTGATTAAAAATCAGATATATCTCCAGTGTGGGAGGAGCAAATGCTCCATGCTGGGTGTCACAAGTTAGCTACAAATATTTGTGATGTCTGATCTCTTGCCAACAATTATTATGGATAAGTTACTGTGAATTTGTATTTTTATACAGCTGTACTAAAGAGAGTTGGGAGTTTAATATCTGGGAAAGCTCACACTCCTTGTGGCATCCTTTACCCTGTCATGATGGAAAGTGTATGTGTGTTAGGGAAAGTCTAATGACCACAACTCAAAACATTCTTTACATCTCCTGCATCCTCCCTGTTGAAATAAACCAAAATATGCAACTCTTTCCATGCTTAGTGTTAATATATTGTCAAACACTTAAGACAGATATCTTCCAGTCATGAAAGACTGGAAACTCCAATATTTTTCCTCTAATTTTCAAATTGGCATTTCAGAAAAAAAGAGAGTTTGTACACAATTTTTAAAATATTCTTATCAGCTATTATAAAAATATTTCCAAATTATAAGCATTATTTCAAAAATAATAGTTTAGCAACCCAGAATAACAAAGTGGAATAATATGCCAGTGTGCTCTATTTTAGTATCTATATATATATATAGTACACGTGCATGTTAGATGGTATAAATAAGTGTATATGTCAAGTTGTCAAGAAACCATTTGCAAAATCTGAAGTTAAATTGGAAAATTCAATATACCTGTTTATTACTGTGTAGGAAATACTGTAATTGATTTCATTGTATTTAGCTTAGGTTGTAGACTCTATTTTGTTCTAAATTAGATGATTTATTTAAAGATGAAATGTATAATTATTACAAGTGTCTTTCTTATAGAATTCTTTTAAATCAAAATGTTATCTCAGTTGAGTTACAGTCAGAAAAAAGTTATTTTACAGTTTGTCAAAATGTTGGAACTAGGGTGCATTTTTCAATGCTCATTCAGTTGTGTTCTGTAGCAGACCCTGTTTGTTACATTTGAAGCATCCTTCTTTAGCCATTTTATTTATTCTTTACTAACAAAAATATACTTTTCATGTCCAGAAGCCATGGACTTCAAGAAAACTTCCCAAGTCCCAGGTAATAAATTTAGATTATTTTAAACAAAAATGGATAAATTAGAAATAAGAATGTGGAATTGAAACAGTAATAATGGTCAAACAGAAAATACTCTTGTCAATCAGCTAACAACCCCCAGACAGGAGGATCTGGCTGTCCCTGACTCAATTCCAGTGTCTTTCTTATCCTATGCTCAGAAAGCATAGTTTAGCAGATCACGTATAAAATCAAACAAAATGAATCAAAACAAAAGCCTTAGGAGATTTAGGTGAATGTAGGTTGGATATGTATTAGTTTGGTATCATGGTTGTTCTCTCTTTCACCCCTACTCACCTACACCTGCAAAAAAAAAAAAAAATTGGAATGAATAGTAGCATAATTCTGCCTAAAAGGTCATCAGTGGACATCTGCTAGAGGTTTTCTGGAAAAGAGATAAAAGTTACAGTGTTTGATTCTGACCCTATATAGGTTACCTTCATTTTTGTGACCATGAGGGAACAAGCACAAAATCCACACACTGAGGATGGTAGGAAAGAAAGATTGAGGAAATACAGAAAATCTTGGTGCTAGGTAACATTTTAAAACTGCTTAATTACCCAATCCTGGAATTGCAGAGTTTTTTAAAATGTGAAATCAGAAATAACCTTATCGATGAAGCCACTTTTTGTTAGTATTTTTAGCCAAAAGCATAATATCTATTTCAGGAGCTTTGAAGGGAAAGTAAAGAAATGAATAACATTAATTCATTCAAAAGTGTTTGGAGTAACTACCCTTTGTGCAAAGCACAGTGCTGGATGCTCAGGATGCAAACGGATCAAGATATCACTCAAGCTATCAGGTAATTTTTGTGGCAATTGAAAGTTAAAGCCAAAATGTTTGAATGGAAATGAGGAATAGGCATCAAAAGTTAAAGAAAACTTCAATATTTTGAAGTTTCTTTAATGTTCAACAAAGAAACATAACATTAACTTCACATTGTATTAACTAGCTATAAATGGGATTAAAAAATAATAATCCTGCAAAATTCTAGACAGAACTTGGCATATGGAAAGCACTGAGAGTTAACTATTGATAGAAATATTTTAAATGAAAAGTTACTAGAATAATAGTATAACAAGTACATATTCTGCATCACAATGACGGAATTCTTTTTAATTTGATGAAATTGTATGTAAAACTGTCATCAAGTGTTTAGCCTATAAAATTTCAAATCAAATATTGCCTGTGAATGACAAAGACTGTCACCTTGAACTTCACTTAGGACAAAAAAAAGCCATTTTTAACTTAAGCACTGTATTAAAAATGTGCCACATCTTAAATTAGGGTGACATATTGTATTATTACATGAAGTTGGGAGAACTTCAAGATCATAGGGTTCTGAATGAATATGCCTGCACAAAAGAACTCTCTTCATCAGTGATCACCTCTGGGAAGCCCATTGTTTCTGCATAAGCATCATATTAGCCATCTCAGAAACTATTTTCCTAAGTTTTATTTAACAAAGGCCAATTAAGGTACTCTCTCATCCTAACACAAGAAAAGTATTGTCACAAAAATAGTAATATCAATGGATATTAATGAAGTGTTCATGAATCACTAGCCCATGGTTGGAAAAATAATCCTACCACACACTCTTGATTTCTTCATGAGAAGGACCCAAACATCAGCATTTGCACTTCTGTTTACATTTCTCTCCATGATAATTGGTAGTTTGTCATTATTTCCTTAGTTGCTTGGAAGCATTATTCTAACTGAATACACTCCGTGGGTAGAGAAGAATCTTCACTCATCAAGGCTGTCATTTTGCCATTTTTCCTTTTAGTTATTCTTGTTAGTTACTGTCCTTATGCTTTTACTTACTTACGACATGCCACTCATTCAGCAGTTGCACTGACAGATACTTGACTGACGTGTAAATTTATTCATAGGAAAGAAAAGAACATTTTTGTTCTGACATTTTATTTTTATCTCTGCGCTCCCTCTTTATTTGACAGATTATAAAGCCATATTCATATTAAAAAGCATCTTTAAATAAAGGGCAATTTGCCATATCAATATTGTCTTCCCACCTCTTTTATTTCCATGGCTTACTGAAAATAAAGCTTCTCACAAGTATTGGCAGTAATCTAAGTAATGCTAAATAGCCGTCCCCACTTTATTATTATTATTCCTGGCTTGTTCAGTGTATATATGGAAAAAGTATCATCTTCCTATATCATGAAGACAAGTGGATTGGCATATACCCTTCTTGACCTTTTCCAAAATGTTTAAAGAGATTATAACTTATGGGCAATAGGAAATAAAATAACTGAGTTCAACAATTTAGAGGAGTCAAGAAGAAAATCTGTATTATTTTTTATTTAAGAAAGGAGCCATAAAATAATGATAAACTCTTCTTTATGTATACATTAAATGAAAAAATGGTTTCCTGTAATTAAAATGTACAGTCTCTATTTATATCTTTAACACTGAGGTACTGAAATCAATTAATGTATTTGTAAAAAATGGTGTTTGAAAATATAAGCTTCCTCTTGTTTGGAGTTACTATCATTTTGAGGAAAACATAACACAGTCTGGCATACAAATGCAACCTGCAATCCCGGATGTTAGAAGTAAACATGGACGTCAGCCATCGTTCACTAAGCAGAATTCAATCCTAAAGCATCCCAAACATTGGACTCATGGCCATGGACAGTCAGGTAATTCTGGGTGTATAGTAATATGAATGTCTACTTTCCATGACAGATAACACTCCAGTGGTCCTCAAAAGCTGGAATGACTCTATTTGTGAGTTTACCGGATTAGTTCAAAATATCTAAGGGCAAATCACGTCAAACAGGATTACTGGGTTGAATAAATGAGTACTACTTTGTAGATGTAAGCCATTAGTATTTGTTAGATGTGTCAAAGTAATTCACCACTTAGGAGACCCTTCATAGAGGTATGCTTTTATAGCATGTTTATTTAATACAGACTGTATAATTTAGAATCAGGATTTATTCAAACTTTCAAATAAATAATTTACATAACAAATATGGATTTGGGAATGAGAAATCAAAAGGAAAATTATGTGAGAATAATGAATATGGATAAGTGTAAGAGTCTGGAACTAACTGAAAAAGGATTAACCAAGTTTTTTTTTAAGTGTATAGGGTAAAAATCTAACATTTTGTTTAACTTTTGCTCGTGAGGGTCCTGTGCAGATTTGACATATAGTAAGTACTTAATGATTGCTGAGTGAAAGACTGAATAAATGAATTAATACTCAGGAGCAACACTTTTAAAAGACCATACAAGTCATTGCTTTGTGTGAAGTTCTTAGTGATATTTTCATTTTTTCTATTTACAAAGGTACATTACTTTCAAACCTAAGTGAAAAATGATTAATTTATGACCTTCAACTAGATCTTTTAGTAGCAAGAACATGGGTATTCTCTAAAAAGTTGCATTATCTCTGATCTTTTAAAAATAAAGTTAAAATCACTGCCCCCATACAATTTTATATATGAATGGCTCTCTAACATAGTTTTAAGAATTCTTGAAAACAAAGTAGCAAGCAAACAACTAGCAAAATCACCTGGACCTCATCCTTTGAATATATGTTGAGTTATTGAAATCAGTCCCTAGAGGGCTCAAATAAAAACATTAATATAAGCCAAGGGCAATATATTGCCAATGACACACATGATTTTTCTGGCTTTGTGATGGTATATGGATCAATGTCTCAGCTTTTAACTGAATTGTTTTTCCATCACCTGGGAGATACTATTATGAGCCAATACATGTTGGAAGATGTTTTTCTGATCTTTTAACTCATTCTTCTATTATACCTATAGCTATTCACCGGATATGCTCATTGGTTAACTGATTCCCTTGGGCATGGTCTAATGGCTTCACCATGTACTTGAATATGAATTTTACCTATAAAATACTGAAATGGTAATTTCTTTTGATTGAAAAATATGAGTCGAAAGCTTCACAGTTTCAAGATAGACCAGCATGAATGATGAGTCATAATTCCTCAGAAAAGATTACTAGGAAAAAATGAATTCACTTTAGAACATCTATTCACCTTGATATTTAGAGCCTTTCTGTCCCAAATGTCTCGGATAAATCCATCTTGTACATGACCATTTCTGTAGATATGTGCACTAGGAGACTTGTTTCTTATCATCAATATCATTTTAGCACTATTTATGGACACTGACTTAAATATTGACATTTGTGTTTAATGTTTTTATAACGATTCCACCTCAGGAAGCTCTTCGTTGAATGATTTGAGAATTATTTTATTGAAAATACTAAATTAGTGACCTCATAGTGAAAGGAAAAATGCTTTACAAAGAAATAGATAACTTATGTGTGTTAATGTGACTTTAAAGTTTTATTACAGAATATTTATTCACCATAGAATGCAAGAATAAAATAGAAAAATCCATAGATGCATCACATTTGTTTTCTTTCTGCTCCTTTTTCCCTGAGTACAGGTTTACTATTTATTTGATTTTAATATAGCTGCAGCAATGATATATAAGTGGGTATATCTCACATTAAATGTATCAGCATGTTTCCACGTTACTACAGATTTCCATAAGTGTCATTTATTTTTTATTGCAGTTTCGTCTTATATACTACAAATGTTTTTCTTGCCTTATTTAATGCACTAAAATGTCCACTTTAAACTCACAATTTTAATATTTTTCTTATATTTCCTATCACTTTTAATTCTTGAAATTTTACTCCCTTCAATTATAGTTTCCCTTAGTTTTGTGGTAACTTGATTTTTAAATGTTTATTAAATGCATGTGAAATGTATTTAAGTACATGGTGTCAGTAAATATTCTAGCTGAATAAAGATAAATAACATGCCTTTGCTATTCTGCCATACACTGAATTATATAGTCTATTGCTGTCTTGAAATTAATGTTTGACATAATATTTTCTCACCAATAATGGAACATACCTAAACACTTTTTGTTCCATATTTAAAATTATTAATAATTTATTTATTAATCACATTAAAGTTTCATTAGATTATTTTTATTTTCTGCATATAAGGTGGCATAATGTGCAAATAAAGCTAAATTTCCTCCATTTTTACATAATATTTATTACCATTCAAAGGAAACATCCCCAGCTTTTTCTGTGTAAGTCTACATTTAACTTTTTTGGGGTGTGTGCATGGTCCAGGTGTCCCACATGGAAGGTGAGCATTCTACCATTGAGCCAACCATGCACCCCACATTTAATTTTCAATCTATGTTTTGTGACCTCTTATTTTGTCAGTTGCTTATTGGGAAACTGAACTGCCTCTCTGTGCCTTGAATGAAAGCATTCCATCTTCCAAAGTTAAAAAGGGTAGCCTTATGTAAAAGAGCAAAGAAATTCAACTTTGCAGATAAGCTAGTTAAGTGAAACTGAGAAATCAGAGTGTTTATTCATCAGAGTGGCTGTGCACACTTGCCCTCCAAGTGGTGGATATGTTATTTGGTGATCTCAGCATACTTTTATTCTGTTCTTGTTAATTGCACCCCGATTTTCCTCGAGGCTCCATTACATGCATGCTCCACTACCAACAGGTCTCTCTAGACTTTCATCAAGGTGTCCATCCCACTCAGGTGAAGGGATGGGCCCAAGACTCAGACAAGAGCAATCATATTCTCTTGATTCTGGGAATTTGAATCATGAGCTAAGAGACACAAGGTTGGAAAATGATGTATTTACTTTATTTATATGGGAGGTTCCTATTTTTCTATTTTTCAGGTTACTAGTAGCCCCTTTCCTGTGCCTCATTGCACAAAAGGTATTCATTTGTTTGTTTTTGAATTCTATGAGCCACTTTCTATTTTTCAGGTTACTAGTAGCCCCTTTCCTGTGCCTCATTGCACAAAAGGTATTCATTTGTTTGTTTTTGAATTCTATGAGCCACTTCTTAACTTTCCTAGAATTTTTTTGTTTTTATTTAATTTTTTTTATTTTTTATATGTTATCAAGAAATGGTATCTGGTACTTAAACAAAGGCAATCCTAAAATACTTGTAAAGAAAAAATTAGAAAAAAATAGAACCATATTAATCTTGCAAAGGTAACTCTACATATCTCATATACTCTAATAATTTTATATATATTCTGAAAAGATTGTAAAGAAGAAAACATTGTCTTGTTGCTGATCTGTTTCAACTTCCTTTAATTTTTGACATAATGTTTAATGTTTTTGTCCTAAATTTTGTACATATATACGTACACAGACTTGTGATTATGTGTGTATGTATGCATGTGTGTTCATTTCGTCGAAGTGCTGAATATTGTTAAATGTAATTCCATAAATAATTTATGTGTACATATACATATATTATTATATATGCAATTTTATAGGCTTTTAAAAATTTAATAATATTTTGTGTAACTTAGCTTTTTGTTTTAATAAGAAAATAGTGTTTCATTTTATATCTATATTTTAATGTATTTACCCATTTCCTAATTGTAGACACTTAGACCATTTGAAATTATATTTATATTTCAAATCACATATATACTATAATCAATATTTAATTAATATTTATGTCACAATTTTCTTTGAGTATATTAAGTGAATCTGTTATACTGAGGGTAAACATTTGTTTTGTGATTTCAATAAGAGATTCTGATTACAAACCTAGAGAAGCAATGCTAGATATTTCTAGGTAAATTATTTCACATTTCTTTGTATTAAGGTAAGTAAAATAAGGAGGAAGAGGAGGCATTTAAACTTTATTTTTTAAAAATCTCTTTACTTCAAGAGATTATTTAGACATCCAAATCCACTGAAGGACTTCAAAACATATATTTGGGTAAACTAATTGTTACTCTGTGCCTTTCCTATGGTACAAAACAAATTAAATTTCATGCATAGTATCTAAATTCACACCGGTTTTGCCATCAGTCTAGAGGGGAAAAAATATTAGATATGACTTCACTGATTATAATTGCTTTTTAAATGGCTCTATGCATGTTCACTGTGCTGGTTTGAAAGGATGTATGTCCCCTAGAAAAAGTCATGTTTTAATCTAAATCCCATTTTATAAAGGTAGAATAATCCCTATTCAATACTGTATGTTTGAAAATCAGAACATCTCCCTGGAGATGTGATTTAATCAAGAGTGATTGTTAAACTGGATTAGGAGACATGTCTCCACCCATTTGGGTGGGTCTCGACTAAGTTTCTGGAATCCTATAAAAGAGGAAACATTTTGGAGAATGAAAGCGATTAGAGAGAGAGCAGAGCAGAATGACGTAGCCACAAGAAGCAGAGTCCACCAGCCAGCGACCTTTGGAAATGAAGAAGGAACATGCTTCCCAGGAAGTTTCATGAAACAGGAAGCCAGGAGAAGAAGCTAGCAGATGATGCCAAGTTCGCCATGTGCCCTTCCAGATGAGAGAGGAATCCTGACCATGTTCACCATGTGCCTTTCCAGATGAGACAAAAACTCTGCCTGTGTTCACCACATGCCCTTCCACTTTAGAGAGAAACCCTGAACTTCATCAGCCTTCTTGAACCAAGTTATCTTTCCCTGGATGCCTTAGATTGGACATTTCTATAGACTTTTTTTTTTTTTAAACTTTTTATTAATTAAAAAACTTAACAAAAGAACATTAATATATCATTCCATTCTACATATACAATCAGTAATTCTTAATATTATCATATAGTTGCATATTCATCATTTTTTAGAACATTTGCATCGATTTAGAGAAAGAAATAAAAAGACATCAGAAAAAGAAATAAAACAATAATAGA